>OY987268.1:5683923-5913099 GCA_963920665.1 Straminergon stramineum
TGTTGTTTCTTGGAGATGAAATTTATCAATTTTCAGAAGAGGGAATTGTTTAAGAGCTCCTTGTGGGAGTTGGCCTTTACTAAGTTAGTTGAAGATGACTACCGTCTTGTACAGTACAAACCATACCGCAATCACTGTCCTGGCCAACACACAGTGCAAAGTTTATTTATTCATTGAGTGGATCAATTACGGGAGTTGAAGTTGCTGAATTTTGTGTAAGAGAATTGAGTGAACCTAAAGTGGAAGCTTGAACCTCCTCAATCAGTCACAACTTCAGTTTCAATAATTTAAAATATATCTAGACCAGCCTTGTCATTAATTCTCGTTACTGATCTTTGCGATTTCCAGTTTTCCATGATCAAGGTTCTGAATCACAGAAAATGACACTCCATTGCCATCGATCAAGCTGGATCGATAAGAAGTTTTTCCATCTTTTGTACAATAAGTTACATCATAATCTTCGATGCTGTAGAATATGCCTCGCAGTGGAATTGGAAGCCCCTCTCTGATATACATGTGGACTGGGGTCGCCAGAGAAATTGATACTAGCTCCATCATTCTTTTGGGGGGTCGCGAATTACTGAACAGAGGAATTCGATCCGGCCATTGCAAAAGGAGCATAAGGCAGGGGGGAGGTAGAGCTCCGCAATTGTACACTGAGGTGTGGAAGGCGCAAAGGACGACGAGCTAAGGACAGGACGGGGGCGCTGCGGCGCCTCGATCCATCCCCGGCCGAGCCTCACTCATCTTTGTAGAACATTAATCAGAGTGGAACATGAGGCGTGGCAATTCAAAGGGATTGACAGTCCAATACAGTATTGAAATTGTGAGATCATTCCACACTGAGATCTAAGTCTATCAAACTCTGAGTAAACCCTGATCTCGTGAAGAAGAAGCTCGACTCCTTAACTTACAGCCCGAACTGTTTATGGACCTTCGACCTTACTGCAATACAGAGTTTTAAACTATCTGGGTGAATTAGTGCTTGTCTGCAGAACTGTCTACTCGACAGAATTTTGATTTTCAAGAAGAAATTTCTTGAATGAATTATCAAAATGAACTAAGTTAATTGAATGAATTTGTGTTTTGTTATCATGTAATGTGTCTATTAGAGTTTGAGAATGTGAAATATCAAATTCGAATATAATACTTGAATCCTATCTTGCATTTTGATAATTTGATTGAGGTGGAGGATGAATAATACTTGAATCATAGTTTTGAAAATTTTATAACTTCATTGAATTGAATATATTATAAATAATTAAATGTTCCAAAAACTTTTGAAGATTAAAGGCATGATACACTACCGGTAGTATTGATTGTTGCATTTTGGCAAAATTTGAGGCTATTACTACACGATGAAGCATATTTCAAGGACTCTATGTGGTCCCAATGTAATTTCACATATTTTCCTACATCAATGGAATTTCTTGGTGCATCCACTCCTAATACAAATATTCAACATATGCCTACATTCATTCAACTATTTTCTTTTTGGGGGCCATATATCGTTTTCAGAAAAATTGTGATTGAAACAAATTGTTACACAATGATGGTTAACAAAGAAGGAATTACTCTAAGAGGGATTGGATGGATGGCCATAAACATTGTAGAATTGAAGGCATATATGGCAATCATAATGTTTGATTAGCTTGAAGAGGCCAACAACCAAATAGGAAGACATATTGGGCAAAAAAAGGTTCTTTCTTTCATTGCCTTCATAATCTCAAGTTTTTCTTGTGCTCAATTCCAAGCTCTCATTATGTGCCTTTATATCATGGATCTAGCTACTTACATAGCATAGAGAGAATAAGCAAGCTATGAAAAAATGGGTTGTACGTTAGCTAGTGAATGATGTAAATGATAGTCTTGAGAGAATTTAGACAATTGGGAAGTACCTAACTATAGATGAGATGATGATTAGGTATAAAGGGTCTTATTATTATGCAAGACAATATATGCCAAAGAAGACCTCAAAATGGGGCATCAAGATTTAGCATCTAGCAAACTCAAACTTTAAATATATGTTCAATTTTGACATTTACTATGGAGTAAATTCAAATATTACACGCAATGAAGTCCCAAGAGTGCTTTGTGGCGAACCTCAATTAACACATACCATGCTTTTGGGTTTGGTAAGAGGTCTTAAGAATAAGGGACATGTTCTCGTCATTGACAACTTGTGAGCACCAAATTACCCATCCTTGGTAATTCACGAACACAACCAAGTTTGGGGTTTCGACTAAGTGACTCCTACCTTTGAGTGTCTAAGCGTGGTCCATTGTGCCTTCCAACCAATGGATCTTTTTACTAAGTGCCTAGGTGACCCCCAATTTGCAAGGTTTGCCTAATCTACTTCCAATGTTTTGACCGCCCAAATGGATGGTTTGCTATATGATTTGGATGGAACCTATGACAAGGAAAAACTAACCTAAAAAACCTTTATTTCATCTTGTGCCATTTCTAAAAACATAAAACTCGACCCTATCCGACCTTCCTAGCCAAAGTTATGGGTGGATGAAGTTTGATCTCAACTCGGTTCCTCAAACTTCATCCATCGATTGCACCTAGACTCCCCAATTCAGAAAGATCCGAAATTTTTAGGGATGGTTCACAAGAATTTCTCCTACCTAGATCTGGAGTTGGTTCTTGATCGGGGATTCCTAAAAAAAATTCATCTAAGCCTTACCTAAACTTCATTTGCTAATTTCTCCTAACCTATAATTCGGAATAAATTTTTTTTCTTCAGCAATGGACCTTAATCAATAGCCTCATCCTAATCTACTTAATTCTTTGTCAAATCCGGAGTTTAGATATTCTTCATCCAATTTGACCTTAACCTTCATCCGCCAATAACTTTGTCCTTTTGGCCTGATTTGGGCATGCCTTGGGGTTTTGGAAAGCTATGGCCTTCCTCTTTAAGTTTACACCCTTGGAAATGACCTAACCTACAGTCCTAAGGGTCTGACCTAGGGGTAGGCCTCGGCCCAAGTTACTAGTCGCTAATTAGGGAATTAGGGAAAGTTTGGAAAGGTTTAATTCATACCTCGGAACTTGAGTCGTTGATCGAGCCCATCGGAAGATCTCCCTCATCCGAAATGAACTCCCGTGTTGTGAGACAACAAACCATTGTCCTAATCATAAAATAATTTGGTGCAAGAGTTTATTCATTGGCCTCACCTTATTTCTTTTCTCCTCTCCTCTCCTCTTTTCTCTTCTCCCCTTTTCTTTCCTCCCACACTCTAAGGTGGCCCAACTACCCTTGCTCCTACCTACTAAGCTAATCTTAAGGACGTGTCATATCATCCTCCAAAGTTGAGCTACTTCTTATGTCTTACGTCTTACGTCCTATGCTAATGTCTCACACTTAATCTCATGGCAATCATCTAATTCTAATATAAGGGCTTAAGTAAGCCTCAAGGATTTCACCTCCTGTCTTATCTACTTCCTCTTCTAACCTTCAAATTGTCTTCCCCCTTGTCACTCCCTCATTCTTTTGGCTACTTGCTCGTTGCTTTGGTGATATTTATGAGACACTAGATGTTGGATTCCTCACCTCGACGATTTATTTAATGGAGTCGGATGTGTCTTGTTGGCCTCCTCTTCTCTTTCCGCCTTAATTAACGAACTGCCCCTCTCTTTTCTTTAGCTCTGGACAGCCCTTTCCCCTCTCAGCCCTAGAGAGCCCCTCTCCCTCCCAACCTTGGACAGGCCCTTCTCTTTCCCTTTGTAGCTCCACCCCCACCCACCCTTCCTTCTCAACCAAATGACCAACCTGCCTGGACAATCCGATGCCTGATCGGTGGACTCCCTTCATCTTAATGACTGACACGCTTGGACCAGTGCTTAAGGCCCCCGGGTGCTCGGCAGCCGATGCCTGGGTTCTAGACTTCCTTCGCTTTAATGACCAACTTGCCTGGACCGGCGCTTGAGGCCCCCGATTGTTGGCAGCTCGATGCCCGACCCTTTCCCAGGTATCGGGGGGTTGCTCTGATATTGGGGCTGGACTAGAGCTCAGGCTAATTCCTTCCGTTTGGTTGATTTTTGCTAATTTTTAAGAGGGGTTGGGGAAACCATGTTTATGATTAGAGGAAGTAAGCTAAGCTCGAGGGGTGAAAACTTCACTTGTTTTCTCCTAATTACCCTCCATACTCACTTGACCTCTAATTCTTATTTTGGGGCCTAAACCTTAGTTTGTTCCCAATAAATTTTGGGAACTAAACCTTGTGGGGAGGGGCCAAGTGGTCTCACGGTTCTCCCATGAGGTGGTTTTAATGCACTGCTAAGACTCAGTACCCCCAAGGGGGTTCTAAGCTTCGTCGTTGTTCCCCTTTTTAACACACCGCGAAGACTTTTTATCCTAAGGGGGTTCAAAGCTTCGTCGTAAGGATGGGACCCACTACCCTCGTATTTCTTTCTAGGGAATACCACATCAATATTAGGGACAAAAAAAAGGGACATTCGACACTCAAAGGACTAGTGACATGGGGTTAGTATCACAAATGACTTAAACTAAAGGCCCCCCAAGGCGGCATCGCTAGTCATATGGAGGGTTGCTTTAGGGTTAGTACATGACAAACAAGGAGAGTGATCCAAAGGGGCTCTCAAGGGTAAGCACACATAACTTCTAGTAACATGGTAAGTTAGCAAGCTCACAAGCTCACGCTTGGAAGAGTTAGTACTACACACATTCAAGATGCAAGGGACCCACAAAGACCTTGCAAGCTTGAAAAAACAACAATGGCCAAAAAGTGCCTAAAAAACAACATTATAAAGCTTGTGGCTAAAATATTACAATTTCCAATATAAATTGAATTCAATGGATCCAATTACACAAAAGGGGGTGGTGACAGAGGAGAAGGGGTGCCCTTTTATACTCTTTCCCCAGCACCCACCTCCTCTCGTTCATCTAAGTTAACCTTATCTTCGTGGATTTTCATCCAAACTCAAGGTTTTTATCCTATGCTAGCCCGTTAAGCTAAATTTTGGAGATTAACTCTGAATCGAAAACGGATTGCGATGTAGGCTTCTAAAGGCCATTATCACTACTATGGAACTCCCTTCTCCCTTTTTTAACTTCAAAATCACAACAAAACTTAGTGCCAACTTAATACCAAAATCAGAAAAAATTCCAACTTTGGGGGTTTGACTTTTCTAGCAAAAGTAACTAGCCTAGGCTCTCAAGTAGGTGTGAGGGAGTGAGAAAAGACCTATCTTGGGCCTCATTCCGATTTCGTATGCTCCTGCTTTGCCGGTCAACTCTGCTATGGACTTTAAATTTCGTTAATTGTTGGGGAATCTTGCGGGTTTGGATACTTCTGACTATTGGAATGTCTTGAAACTTGTCAGGGTAGCTTATTAACATAAAAAAAAAGCTATATTCATTTTTAGTGGGAATTTAACACCACCTGGGGAATTTCTAGGAATTTCCCATCGCAAGTTTGGACAGTTGACCGTCTTGAAAGACATCTTCTAACTATCAAAAAATTTCGAAATTTTTTGTAGAACCTCCCATAGGATCCCACAACACATGTGTAGGCTCATATTTTTACTCTACACATCGACCTAGGGGGGACAAAATCCACCCCTCATTTAATTATCGGTGGCCAGGGAATCTTCCACACTGGAGGGAATCTTAGTAAACCAACTTCGCTGTTGGTTCTTGGGCATCGTTTTAACCCTAAATCACCCTCCTTGGACTTGAGATTCCCCCATGGTCCCATCTTGGTATTTTTAACATTTGTAAAACAACAATTGGGGTTCTGCTATTTCATCAATGAAATGGGGAAACTAAAACCTATTTGTGGGAACTAACTCCTATGCTTTACCAGAGTTCCCTCAACCAATTCTATCCTAAAGATGTCCTCTCCATGTGGGGTTTGGAGCTTAATACGCCCATCACCTACAATTGACCAATTTGCCACGATTAATTGGGTTCTAACCTACTTACAACTTGTAGTTGGGCCATTCTAGCTATAATATTTTAAAATTAGACCAAATACTATATTGATATGTGACACACCTATTTTGATTCTACACTTTTTTAGGGGGGGGGTATATAAAATTGCATTTAAAATAACAAAATACGAAAAAAAAAAAAAAAAAAAAAAAGGGGTGAGCCCTAGTGACAAATTAGGGGCTCACACAACTTCTTCTCCAATCCTAGACTATTTATGGAATTGGCCTCAATGCACATTTATGCCACGAGGACAATGCGATGTAACCAAGTTTGATAGCTTTGATTTGGAATTGTAAGGCATTGAATAATTGGAAAATTTTTCTAAAAGGAACATTGGAATGAAAAATGCATAAAAGTCGAGAATTTCTTTTGTTCTATGGAAGGACAAACATCCAGTGCTCTTCATTTCCACTTATGTTTTTTCCATAGGTTTTCCTTGTGTCTTTGTGCCTACAGTTTTTTGTAGGAATGGAGTTGTTTGGGATCATATTTCCACTTCTCTTGTTCATTTGAAATATACCACACATATAAGGGATGTCAACCTTGCGGATCAATTAAGAGCATTGTATCCTTGCCAAGGAAGATCACTCAAATGGTGGCACAAAGTTTTTTCTTTCCTTCTCATCACCACAATTGTGAATATGTACATTTCATACAAAGGTCTTCTGAGAATGTATCACCATGCGATAGAGTTCCAATTACTCATCTACAATTCAAGACCAATTAATGTGATGCCTTACTACAAAATTGGACGGGCCACAACATGAAAGCACCAAAAATGGAAGAGGAACAAAGACATTTGCCAACATGGAGTTGCATACATCATGCTTGTGTAGTTTGTGGGGACCCAAATTGCAACCTCTATTGTTGTGCACATGAACTGGATTCCAATAAATTAAATTAAAAAAAAAAAATTACAAAGTCTAGTCATTTTAGTTTCTACTCTATTTAAACAATTGGAAATTTTCAAAATTCAATGAATCCGTGTGTTTGCAGGCTTCATGATTTAGATTCCAAAGTACCCAATATTGTATGTTAACTTTTTCATTTGTGTTTTATTTTCTTATTTGAGATAGTTATTGTTTCTCACTTGGACCTTCATCCATTGTTGATTGAAGTGGTGGAATCCCACATGACTTCAAAGTCAAAGCTGCCCATTCAATCTACTCCAAATTGAAGCCGAAATGGATCCTTGATTCATTGCTTTCTTGAAGAATGTCCGACAGATTCTGTCGAACATTTTTCTGAAATCTAATAGCATCAAGGCCATTTCTTGCTTAGATTCCACTGCCTAGGCCATTGCCTCCTACGTAGCAAAAATGTTATCCAATTATACTTCTCTCCTTGATGAATCCTGTTGTGTAGTTCGAATCCAGGTGTTCCTGTGCGGGTTCATTCTAAGTTAGAGCCATAAGCTTGGCCTGCAGCTTAAAAACTGAGTTCAATACAGTAATCATCAATACAGAGTTTCCAATGTCTTCTCTGCTACCTGTCTTGGGGAGCAATGCTATCTTAGTGACCTCTCTTCATTGTTCTGGCAAGTGTTTTTTGCTCCTAGAATTCTTCTCAGAGATTTGTCAAGTCTTGGCTGATATGCCATGATGCCTGGTGAAAGAATTTTGATGGCAGCCAATCATACACGGGAGCAATCTCGGAATTGTCTGTTGTACTTCTGCATTCGTCAAGTCACCTCCATCAGCTAAGCGTTTTGTTCGTCTGTTACTTTTCTTTGTATGTTCCTGAAGAGATCGCTCTTGCTACCTCATTAGCTTCGACTTGTAGGTAACTTTTGTAGACTGAGTTGTATGCGAGAATTAGTGAGAGCCACTTTTACGTCCACCTACGATGTGAGCACCTCCGCCCCTCTGACGAGCTTCTGTATTTGAATTTTGGGCTTGTATTGCTAGATAAATCGAAGAATTCTCGAGCTCATCGATCTCCAATTCTATTCCAGAGTATATCCATCTCCGATCTCCAGCGATCCTGCTTTTTCTTACGCAGCATGTATATTTCGTATTGTGCTGAGCTGAGTTTGTCCCTTGCTTCCTGACTGGACCAGTTCTTTTGTAGCTCTCCAAAATGCTTATTGTATCGTTCTTTCTTTTCTTTTGCTCATTCTTTACTTTTTAGCCAAGTCACTCCTGGCCATTATGTTCATAATTGCTTGGTCAATTCTCTCATCCATGAGACATGTTCCTGTTTGTCTCTTCCTTCGATCCATGCCCGTACTAGTTGTGATAATCCTTCATCCAACTCCAGTAATGGCGAACAAAAGACTGGGCTTTGTCCTTGATGCGGAGCGCACTTTGTAGATTTGTTTGTGCACCACTGCATGGTTGGACTACTCTGATAAGTGTGGCTATATTGTTGTACTTCCTCCCATTGTGTTGAGTAACCACCCACTATAAGATACCACTATAGCCAAACTTAGTCAACTCCTAAAAGGTGCACGGCCTTTTGTGGTTTAATAACATTATTGCTTTTGAAGTTTTGTAGGGTCTAAATGTCACTATGATATAGAAACCTCAACTCTATAATCTTGAAGTGTATGTGTGTATAGATGATGAGAATCAAATTTGGAGTCATTTGGCCACGTAGATTGCAAGATTATAATGTTTTGGTGTTGACAAAGAATGCTGAAATTTTCCTAACACATTTGGAGGTGAAATTTGATTTCTAAACCTACTCAAATGATAAAACCTTAAAGTATAAAGTGCTTCAAAACCATCATAAGAATACATGATTGGTGAAAGAAAATATCATTAAATTGACTCATTGTGTTTGCAAAATGGCTTTGAAATGTCAAAAAATAGCAAAAAAATGTTGCAAAAAACACATCTACAGCTAAACTTCTTATAAATGTTTCTCAATCACTCATAACTTCTTGGATTGATATGAAATTGCAACCACACAAACTAGACTAGCATTCACAACTTTCTAAAAAAAATGATTGGAAATGGACATTGTATGAAGAAGAAAGAAGAAACAAGCTGTTGAAGTTCAATCACTGTAATCCAAAACTATCTAAATTTTGAACTCCAAATTGCTCCTAGACATTCAAACAACTTGGATTGACATGAAAATTTTGACACAATAATTAGACTTCAAGGGGAACATAACCCAAAAAAAATTTATTGAAAAAAAAAATTGGATGAAAGAGATACAATCCCATGAAGTTTTAGCCATCAAAATGTAGTTTGATGAATTCAAATCAAACTTGAGAACTTCCAATGGCTTTCAAAAAATTTGTACATCTTGAATTGATCACAAAATTTTACCACACAAACTAAAAGAAAGAGTGTAGATTTTCCAACAAGTTTTTATTAAATTTGGACATTAGATGCGAAAATTACAACTTTTTGAATTGGACTTCCACATTACGTGAGGACAATTTTAATCCCCTAGGGTGCTTAAGGGTTAAAGATTAAGTGTTGGGAGTTAGAAAAGTATAACTAAGACACATACTAAATTATCAAATAATTTTTGAAGAGGTAGAGGGTATGCTCACATCACTTATTAATAAATAACCAAAATCCAAACTAGGTCATTTATAAACTAAACTATTATAAAGGTGTTCAATATAATTGACTAGAGATAAAATTTAGCTAAAGTATCGAGTCAAGGGTGATTGCAAGAAACACTTGTACTATTTGTTGCGTTTTTTAATTTTCTACCTTTTAGTACTTTTAGTAATATGAGTCATCTTCAATACTATTGGAGGTATGGAACATGAAATCTAGATGGTTGATTGGATTTCAAATCTACTATTTTGACAACTTGTGATGTTCATTAGTGCATGGCAAGGATGGATGGCAATATTTAATTTGCCATTAAAAATGGTTCACATTGATAGATTGGAGGCATTATGGGCCCACATCAATACTATTTAGTCTTTTTGTGTACCTTGAAATACTATTTTGAGCCACAAGCTACAATTCATGCTAGAAAATGAGAATTCAACATTTTTCTTTTTTTTCATTAGAAAATTCACTTGAAAATTTTATTTTAAAAATGGCCATTGTTGCCAACTAAGAGAAAAGAAAGAAGAGCAAAGCCAGAACTAAAAAACCATTTTGAATTCAACATAAATTCAACCTGAATATAGCACATCTTAGGCCAATGTAAAACACACTTGGAACCTATTTTTGGAAATCCCTCTCTTAAGAAAGTGTGTTTCTATTAGAAGAGCTATCCTACCAAATTTGACGATGTAACTCTTCAAAAAAGGTGATTGATAGTATTAAAAACCATCCAAACTATATGTATAACATATATTCAAAATTCAATCTCTCCTCTTGAATTAATTTTGAAAAAACTGAAATAATTCGAGTACATCTTCTATTGCTATAGGAAGCTTATTTGTAAATTTCATGTTTAGTCAAGCATTTTTGCATTACTTATGGCACAAAACAACTTTCGTATTGAACGTGTGTCGGAAAATAGGACAGTTTTTTCTTGCAATCACCCTCAAAGTGGATTGATGAGACCTAAATTGACAATGAAGATTTCCAATATTGTTTTCAATGTTTTCAAACTTATTAATCCATGCACTACTAATAGTATCACTACAATATGTGCGTTATTACTCTAAGTACAACTTGATATTTATTAGGGATAGACATCTTGAATTGTATGCAATAGGAAGCAAAGGCTATTCAATTTTTCATACAATTTCTTCATTGATTTCTTCTACTTCACTAGATGTATATAACATCAGGTTCCATATGTCATATTTTCATGATTATAAAGGCTTTATGTAGCTTTTTCAAATGACCAATCAATGATGAGCTTTTGCCCTTTTTGAGACTGGAGGCATCCTCAAAACTACTATTCAATTTTTTTAATCAAATCTTCCAATGCAAAAACTGCACATTCTAATTGTGATTCAAAATCCAAGACTTAGATTGATAGATGCATCTCATGAAGACAAAGAGAATGATATTAAAAAATTCACATTTAATTGAGTATTGCAAGAGTTTTTATAAAAATTATATGAAAATCAAGTCCCTCATTTTTTATATATCATTTAAGGGTTGATTATCTCCTTTTTTATTTTTGCTTTAGTACAAAAATAAAAATATTAACTAAAGGTGAATTCCGCTCTCATGTGCATGAGGTGTACATTTACTCTCTAAAATATAACCCATGGGTATATGAAGGTAGAATTGAAAAGGATGGCAGTAATAGGTTGGTTCACTTTAGAGAGCCTAAACCCTAGAAGGATGCAATGAACTCTAAGTGTCCGACAGATAACTTAGTCATCTAAGACCGTAGGATTGACAAAAATGTTTATTCATCCAATATATTTTTTTAGGAAGTTGCTTGAGAACATTTTCAGTGAATAGTATTGTAAATTCCCTCATTAAGGTATTATTGACTTTTTTTTTTGAAGATGCTCAATCCAAGCATCACCCTTGTAGTATATTTTGGTCATTTCTCGCTATTTACTTGTGATGTGACTTTAAACCATAAAAACGATTTTTTTGAATTTGAGTCCGATGAATGAAGTTCATTTTCTACTCCAATTGAAAATTTTATATATTTTATAGCAATTAGAAATTTGGGCCTATAACCATGCTTTGTTGATTTCATAACTTTGTTTTAAACCATGGTGTTATAGACCATAATATACATCTTTGGTGAAGTTTTCAGATTTTTAGAGTATATTTTGTATTTGATATGAATTTTTCCATTTTTTTCTTAAGAAATTTATAGTATTTTAAAAATTCCCCTAGAAAATTTGAAAATTTTATGACTTGTATTAGAAATATGATCTCATCTTTGATATACATATATATATTATTTTATTTTATTTTATTTTTCATTCATATCTAGTTGCAAAATGACAGTAAACATGGTGATGGACAGAAAGGCTTGAAGTCTGTGGTCATGGGCCCGTCCTTTTTAGGGTTAACTCCTATCTCCGTGACCATTAACCAAGTTTGACTGCATGCCAGGACTCTAATCTGTCTGCTAATCCAGCTCACTACTGTATGGCCTGGATGCCCTGGCATGTGCCAGAGTCTGTCCGTCGTCCGTTCCACTTAGGGATGCGATATTAGAGAAGGGGCTATGGAAGAAGAAGAAGTACCTTACCCATATGCAAACCCCTTTTTTCTTTTCTAGAAATGCTTCTGCTACATCTCTGTTCTCTCTTGTGAGCCTCCTCGGAAGCGATAGATCCGTTGCCAACGCAAATGCAGCTTCGGAGACGCAAACTGCAGCACCTGCATATAGTGACCGTTGCCTAGTCATCACATCCTCCCAACGGCCAGAACCATAGACTGATTTGTAGTGCCCAGAACAATTCTTCTGTTTTTCCTTTTCTTAGCACATGCTGCAAGATCATTTCTCTTTCCCCCGGCAATTATGAACCCCACCGAATCTCGCAGCCCCCGAACCACGCGCGAAAGCCGCTTCCCGAAACTGCCTGCTTATCAGGCATGCCGTTGTTCCGTGTGCTAGCTAGATATTATCTACTTGCTGGTTGCTTACTACTGTAGTGCCCCATGCAGTAGTCCGAACCCCCAGGTTGTAGCCGTTGCTTCAGTCACCGACTGCGTGAAGGTTGTGTCTGATCCATATCTTCGATCGATTTCCGCAACTAAGCTTTGGAGTGAGTTATTGAACTCTTCTGTAGAGTATCGTATCGACTTGCATATGCATATCAGTTTGAAATATATTTACGGCGGAGTAAGTAGTGGAGGAGGATATTTAAGGTAGTTTTGTTTAGTATCTGCATGCTGTAGCTGATATCTGTTCGACGGAAATCTGATCAAATTGTCGGTACTAGCTAGTCTAAGCGTATGACCTGTTTTGATTGAGACCTGCAGTTTGTGATTCAGGGGTCGGTACGGTTTCCTCTTCGATTGAAATCTGCTGTCTGTAATTTAGAGCTTTCTTTTCCTTTTGATCGAAACTTGCTATCTGAGTTTCAGAGCTTCTTTTCCCGTTTCGTCGAGATGGGGTGGAATCGTTTGCGCGTTGGGGAAGACGTAGAAGGCTCCCCTCACCGTCGCCACCACCGCCTCACCCGTCTCTGCGCGGCCTGCTGCATTGGTCTCTGCTCGTGCTTCATCTTCGCCGTGATCGTCCTCGGTCTGGCTGTTCTTATCGGCTGGCTGGCCCTCGACCGTCCCAAGTCCACCCACTACTACATCGTTTCGGCTTCCGTCCCCACCTTAACCGTCGCTGGCGACTCCAATAACCTCCTCTCGAACTCCCAGATCAACGCCGTGTTCACGTACGGCCTGGAGGCTCGCAACCCCAACGGCAAGGTGACCATGGAGTACGAGAAGTTCAACGTGCAAACCACCTACCTCGGGGTGGACATCGGCCATAGCTCCGTGGCGGGCTTCCGCCTGGGCAAGAAATCCTCGCAGATCGTGACGGTGACCACGCAGGGGGATGCAGTGGGGGTGAGTAACATTGTGGGGACGTCCTTGAGGACGGATATCAACCAGAAGTCCGTCACTGTGCATGTGAAAGTGGATACGCGCGTGAGAGCGCATATCGGGAGTTATACGTCGTTTTGGATATGGCTGCATACGCATTGTCGGGTGACGGTTACGCCGCCGGATCAGGGGAACGTCGGGACGTTCGTATCGTCTGATTGCGAAATGAGTAGCTAGCTGGGATCCAATGTTCTGTCTCCTTCGCCATAGCTGGAACTTCTTTCTGCAATTGTAAGTTCACGCAGTTCTCCTGCAACTGCGCTGTAAAGTTTTGTTTATTTTCTTTTCTTCGAAATTAGAATATGTGCAAGGTCTTAGATTCTTCGTTCCGCCCGTTTTTGGTTCTGGTCTTAAGTTATCTCGTCGATTGTATGCGTCGATTGTTGTCGGCAGTATTACTGCAATAAAGCTTCGACATGGCCGGCCACTCTTGCACAGTGCAAATGGGGTGACAATTATTCAGTAACGTGGACATGGAATGGGGTGACTTGGCACTTGATTTGGCGGAATGGGGTCACCCATCACCCCCACCTGCATCTGGTGATCTTTCAAACCGTTGACAGTGAATTTGTTGCTTTTGATCGGAAGCTTGTTGGGTCTGATCTTAATTTTAGGGTTGTCTGGATTGGTCTTAAGCTTACATTATGAAGGAGTTGAGGCATGGAATTCGGGAATAGAGGTGTGCAGAAACTGTACAGTAGTTCATTATACTAGATTACCCGTCCAGGGTTGGCATTCAGTTACTGAACACACCATACTCGTTTGAATTAAATCAGGACAGTCAAATCTTGGGTAGTGAAGTTATAGCCCTCAGAGAGTGCGATGGAGCACGGCGATTACGACTTTAGATCATACTCCTGTTTTTTCCAAATAACTTACAATAATGCTTAAACGTGATGATGTAACGACAGGAGAGGGTCAAAATGGTGTTGTTCTTACTAATTGTGAGTCGGGAATTTGGACCCTTGTGGTGGGGCTTGAATTATTTTATTGCATGCTTGAGATCTACACTGCAGGGCGTTTGTGATGATTGGAATTTTCAATGACAACGAGGTTCTGTCTTTGTACATGGAACTGTGATTGCACATACGCTCGTGCATGTGGATGATGAACTAATCATGTGAAGTTTTCTGCCGGCGTCTGGCTTGACCAGGCAAAAGAGTGATTGAAATTATTGATGACTTTTTGGGAATGAGAACATGAAATCTTGGCCATATTTGATAATCAGGGAGCTCTTTTGTGCTATTACAGAGTAGTAGCCTTTGGGGTTCTTCATCATCCAGAAGGTTGTGAAGCATACTGGTGTGACGGTTCTATCAATTAAGTTCGCCTTTCGATTTTGCTGAAGACTTTTACATTTACATTTTAGATGATTTTTTTGATTAAGTATGTAACCAGACAGAACACATGCTGCTAGTAGTAATAAGTCACTTCTGGTATTGAATGCACGGCATGTGCATGCACTTGAGCAGACTTTCCGTAGGGACATCTCGGTGGCAGCGCTGTTTCTTGACTAATTCCTTTCTGCATTTTCCAAATCGATGCACTCAGCAAAATTACCGAAATATATAATGAACTGAATCCCAGATCGTAGGTAATCCCGAGAACCCTACCAGCACAGGTCTTTTCCCCACTTTACTCCAGCTGAGAATCTTGCTTTTCATGCCACTTCTGGAGATTCCACTCGTGTGGCATGGCAGTGAACCGGCAATGGAGATTTATCTGGAAGTGTGCACTCCGGTATTCGACCGAAAAAGCAAGCATGAAAATTTTTGAGAGCTAAACTTTCTAAACGCAGTGGATGTTGCCGAACAAAGAATATGCTCTTGTATGAGCTGGATATACTCATTTGCTCTACACTGTCTCTTCGACACCAGCAGGAACTTTTTATGACCTACCGGCAATGTTTAACCCTTAAAGGACGATCTGACCACCATGGAAATTACCTGTTTGTGGTACCATGTGAATTGTTGTATTTAAAAAATGCAAAAGCATTCATTGAAAGTCAAAATATTGTAGTAGACCTCCCCTTTTCACACAAGATATGGAGGATGACTCCTGTCTTGCATGGAGAGATTCTTTGTTACACTGCCTGCATGGCTGAAAAATGGCTGTGGCATCATTAAAGGATAAAAGAGGAAAGTAAACATATAATGTGAATTTTGAATTAGGTTTGGTAATTGCACCTTAAATTGATTGAAAAAGCATTTGGACTTGGTTTCAAAGTTCCATTCATGACATTGTAAATTTTGTTGGGATCTTATTGGGTGCAAAACGGGATTCTAGATTTGCATGTTTGTACAAGTAAGCTATGAATTTTTAAAGTAATAATAATAGGTACACCCAAAATCTAAAGTAGACTTTCTTATTCAAAGAACTTACATTGCAAGCAAGAAACTCAATTGGACAATTGAACAAATAGGTTACAAAGTAGGTGCAATTACCTTACATTCATTTATTAGGGTGTGATATTAGTTAGGTTCAGATGTACTCCATCCATGTACATCTTTTTGTTTTTTACTTGTTTCAAATTACTTGTCTCATTCTACAATGTGCTTCAACTTGATTTTAGGGTTGAAGATGATTTCTTTTAACTAATGAAATGAAGCACAAGAAGTCTAGTTTATTACTCGCAATTTGATATCATGAATCATATTTGGTAGTTTTTCATATCGTTGTTTTTACCATCTTGTCACTCGTTCTTACAATTGAAAGTACTCTATCAACATTTTTATACCTTGTGTTTGAACTATGTCCATAACTTTTGATTGGAGGCTTCAAATCACAAGTGGAATTTGGGAAGTGAAATTTAACTTGATTTCTCACATTTTCATTGTTAATTTTGAAGAAAGTTGGTTTGCAATGCTTAAATGAGGTCTAGAATTTAGTTGTGAATACAATTACTATCAACAATCAACCTCCCAACCTCCCAACCTCCCAACCTCCCACCTTGCTTCAATTAACCAATAATTATCCTTTAATGATTGATAAAGAACATGAAATAAGAACCTCTTCAAATTATCTTCTCACAACTTCTTGTCAATGAACCTCCTTCATTTCACCATTCATAAATCTCTTGATTTTTGAAGGTTCATGTCATACTTGACTCAAAAATATTTAACTTCCAACATTATTTGACTTTAAATTTACTTAATTGTGACTAGTACGTAGTCATTGATTTCCTCAAAAAATGACCCCATTTTTTGAATTATTTGCTGTCGAACCCCTCCACACAATAAAGCTTCATGTAGATGCATTATTTTATCAATTGAAAGAATTATTCTAAGACCCAGAATGATGACAGCAATCACAGTATTCTACTATACATTATTTTCACACTAAATTTGGCACAATTCAACATAATTGTACTCCGTACAATACATCTAAAAAAATACCGGGTGGACCAAGTCACCAAATCATGCACGGTGTACTCAAAGATCACTCAAATCTGCCACCGACACGACCGGTCACCGGTGACCGCCCTCATATCTCCCCGCGGGCACGGATCACCGCGCATCGTCTTCTCCGTGGAAAGATGCTCTGCAGCTTTGCTGCTGCGGATCCTGCCATCTCGGTCATCGCAATTTCTTCGGGTTTGATGCATTTCAGTGGGACTCTTCACAGAAGTATCCAGTTACTCTCCTGTAGTTGTAGAGTCTGTAGAGCTACTCCATCTACAATCACTAAGATAGAAGGATGCAGAGCTGCCACGGCTTCAACCTTTTGCATGCATTAGCCATGGCCGCCGGCTTTGGATTCTCATCATCTCCGGAGGTTTCACGGTTTCTCGTTGACGAATCTCTGCCGTGGTTCGAGGTTGCGTCTATGGCGAACTTGCGTCGTTCGCGGTCGGGATGCAGGGGATATCATCGTCGCGGATTTTCCGGAGGCATGGACGACGTTAGTTAGGGTTGAGTAAGTCAGTTGCAGCCATTCCGTGTCATGTGGCATTGTGGGTCTCTCTTCGTAGCAAAGAGAATCGTTTAAATCGCAGGAGTTTTTAAAATCAGAAAGGCAGGGATAAAAGGAATCGTAGTCGATATAATCTATGGTTGCTTTCAACATTTAAAATTATTGAGATGTCGTACTCAATTCTCAACCAGTGGGGTCTTGTTGAAAAGCTACTGAAAATGCGCTTCTAAGAAGCTACAAATACGTCTCCAGACTCAAATTATCGAGGAGACCGATTCCAGTTTGCTATATAGGGTTTCAGATGACGTGTGATGATGGACAAGTGTCATGGTTAAGTAGGCGTTTTTTCATATTCTCTTGTTGAATTCTATTCGTCTTTGCAATTTTGTTTCTGCGCTTCTTATAGTAGTAGCATCGTATATTTGAAGCGTAGTGCTCTTCTATCCTTGTTTGTACCTGTAAACTTGTGTTGGAGTTCTTTTCAGGAGGAAATAGTTTGAAGCGAAAGGACGATGAGGAGAATTGTGCGACGACGGTTTGCTCCTGGTGTGTAGGCGGAATTGGACCAGGGCAGGTAGCAATCGGAGATTTGTTATCTTCTGGAAAGATGGACATGACCGAGCTTCCGGATGATTGTATAGTCTCGGTTTTAGGCCACACTACACCGTTGGACGCCGCACGGTTGGCAAGCTTATGCTCTACTTTCAAGAGAGTTGCAGACTCTGATGGGCTTTGGCTGAATTTCCTGCCTAGCGATTACAAAAGCATTTGTGGACCGCGGAGGGGTTCTCAAAGCACGAAAGAAATTGTGAAAATTCTTGCCGCTGGCGTGTTCCTAGACAATGGGATGCAGAAGTACATGCTTTTGACTCGGTCAGGTGGTATTTGTCGTAAGCTCTCCGTGACTGCCATGGACATTGCTTGGGGCTCGGATATGCGATTCTGGGAATGGGAGCATTCTCGGAGTTCCTGTTTCAGCAAGGTGTGTGTTTTCTGTGTAACCTTGTTTAGGGTTTGTAACCTTTCATTTTCTTGATTTGGAGTCATTTAGTTGTGTGATGCTCATGGATTCCGGGTTTTTTTTCAGGTTGCGCACCTGCTTGCAATTTGCTGGCTGGAAATTCGTGGAACGTGGAGCTGTTCCTTAACTCCAGGCTCATACACCGCTGTGTGGCGTCTTCGTGTTGCAAACCCGCAGGGCGGCCGATTGTACTTCCTTTCATGGCAAAAGCCGCTTACATTTATACTCTCTACCTCCGACGGCCAGACGCTGGAGAAGACCCTAGACCTTTCACAGGCACCGGGAAAGGGTTTTGAAGAGTGGGTTGAGTTCGAGGTCGGCAGCTTCACGGTGCTCGGGGAGGAATTCTCTGCCGCTCAGCAGGTTGATATTGCATATGGCATCCGGGAGACCGATTGTTCATACTGGAAAGGAGGTCTCTTTTTGGATTGCCTGATATTGCGTCCTACAGGGTGCCAAGACGATGCGCATCCTTTTTTGAAGGACAGAGAGTTTAGCGGAATTCGGGGCCATCCTGGCGTGTTCTAGTTGTCCATTGCCGTGCTCACCTCTCCTGTAGTTCCTGAAGAAGCAGAGGGTTGAACTCACTGCGGTATTTCTATCGACAGAAATGTCTTGTAGATTACGAGTCTTGTGAAAAGCATACTGAAATTGTACAGGAAGTGTATCAATATCTGTTCACCAGCCACACATTTGGTCACCTTCAGTAGTCTAGTTGTTGACGACAGCGAATGTATATCTTATTACTTTGAGGGTCTTCATCTGCACGACTCCTCCTTTGTTAAACGGCGCAATTCTCTTGTTTCTTCTGATGTTTGTGTTGACATTCTCAAAGTCTTGTGTTCTTAGAGCATTGCCACCCATTCACGTCAAAGCGATCTAAGGCATGGTCGGGCTCCAACAAATGTCCCACCGCGGACCTGACGAGGGACAAAAAGAGATTGGTCATTCCAAAAGTCTCTCGGCAAACAATAGGACACCATCCCTGCCATCCTTCTTATTTGGTTGTTTGATCTTGTCAATTTGTTGGTTTGTGTGCCACAACACATTATATCTTGTATTTTTTTAATCAATTGGCATTGTTAATGGTTGTCTCAATTGCATAAAATCGGATAAGATGGTCATCTTCACGTCGGTGGAACTGTTCGGTAATGACAGTTGCAAGTAAAAAGAAAGATTCAATTGAAAGCAGAGTGGAGCAGCTTATCGAAGAAGATTCGCCCGACGTACGAATTGATTTTGGGGATTTTACGATTTTTCATCATGTCTCGAACATCCAACCTGGATGTACGTTTTACGTCATAACGGTATTTTCATCGATAGCGGGAAAAAATGAGGTATGTAACAAATGGCTGCCCCCTGTGAACTCTATTGAGCACAAAGAAAGACGGCGCTACTCTGTGCCCTCCGCGCCTATTGAAATGAGGGCGCATTTAGAACTCGTACATTTCATCATCACATTAGGAGGGTGTCAGCCCTTCATGATAATCCGGATGCTGCACAGATTACTACCGTGAGTCCGTGACTTAGTGGCTTTCAGACTGTCTGAAAATTGTCAAGAAGAAGGCAGGGCTTCAGCTTGTGCGAGGGGTTTCAGATTCGTAACTTGGCCGTGAAGAATTTCCAGTCCATCTCCATGCGCAGTTGTTCGGAGCCGCCGGTGCGTGAATTCAGTTCAATTGTGGGTCGTGCTCAAACCAATGCTGGATCCGACGCTCACTTTATGCTCACAAGGGTTTAAGTTACCCTTAAGGTTTAAGAGATCGGGTGATGAGACGGGATTTCATTTTGGGTGCGGGCTTGATCACTGTGCTTTTTCTCGAAGTAACAAAACGGTTTCTGGCGGTTCGATTTCTGACAGATGCCCGCTTAATTATTACTTCGGTGATTTTGGTGATGGGTATGGAAGAATTGAAGAGCTTGACGGCCGAAGTTGGGTTACGAAGATCGCGTAGGGTAATGAAGAAGGCGAGAAATGATCCTGCGATGGTAATTGACTTGGACGATGACGAAATTGAAGAGGAAGAGGATTGGGAGCCGAAATCTCACGCAGAAGTGAAAGCTAGGTCGGTTGGTACTGTGAGCAACCCCATTTCGTTCCGGCCGATGTTTGAAAAGAATATTGAGAACGCTGGACTTGAAAAATGCAACAGCATGAGGGATGCTTTACGTTCTACAGGAATTGACTTGAATGCTACGCCGCTAGGAATGGAGGGTGAAACGAAACTGAGCAACGACAAGGACGAGATTGCGCGTGCCACGGGAATTGACTTGGACGATCCGGTAGTGCTCGGTGCGATTATGGAGTTTTCTTTCGGTGACTCCAGTTTGCAGCAGGCCGAAGTCGTCGATCTGAGCAGCAGCGATAGCGGGTATGTCTTCTTCCGTTTCCGTGAGAGAGTTCTTAGGTTCATGAGGTTCTAACTTTGCCTCATTTGAAAATGTCTTTTGCATTTAGGAGTAGGTCTTATGGGGTGGTTCAATTTTGGGCTTCATGGTTCATTAGGGGTTTAACACCGCTAGATGGTATGAAAGGTGATGAAGATGTAATTACGATGACAAATGACGCGTGTATTTCGTATGTACGTTCTTTTTTTTCGGTTTGCAGATGCAGAACATAATGTAAGTTTGCATTAAGTGTGAATGGGTAATGCGGTTGATTTTCTGGGTGCTGCAACTACATTTCTGATGCTTCTTCTGCATATGAGTAATGCATAACTAAGAGGCCTTGCTGCAAGCATATCTGGTTGGTTATCGTGGAATAATGGATTCTGCCACTATTTTCTGAAGTGCTGGTGCGAGTGCAGTGATGAAGGGAACGGTGATAATGACGGCGAAATTGCAGAAGAACAAGAAGAAATAATCACTACTCTTAGTCGTGAAGATGCAGTAACATTCGCTGAAGTGATGAAAGCTATCAGAGGTGTGAACAATTTGGTTTGGATCAATCTTTTGGTGTGATTATGCTGAAGAATCTTCCCTTAATGTATGAAGATCACAAAGGAGCTTAGAATTGTAGAGAAAAAGCTTACGACCACTATAAAGACCGGAAATTGCCTTTGTGTAGAAGGAGGTGACCTGAGGAAGTTCAAAATGGATCAATTGAAAACGTATTTGCGCCACCATGGTCTACGTATGGTGGGTGCGAAGTTCGTTCTTTTGAGTCGCATTCAAGAGCACCAGAGGTATGAAAATTTGTTTTTCCTGTATGTGTTGTATAGACTCGTTACTGAGGTTGCTGTTCCTGACTGCATATTAGAGCTTCGGTCATCTCTCTTTTTAGTCACTATAACGGCTAAACCTTCTGGTCTGTATATCTCAGAATCAAAGATCGAGGCCAAGAGATATATCCTAGATCCTCGTTTTCCATCAACTGCAAAGGTGAAGTTCAGCACAGTGACTCATGCTACGCTAGTGCATTGTGTTACATCCTTCTCTGTGTCTTGTCTTTCAGTTTGCCCACGTAATGGTGCAAAATAATAGACGTGATTCTCAATGTCTCTCACATTTTGTGATGGCTTCTCTCGCAGGTGACGTATGTCTTGGAGATTCGGTGCTATTTTTGCAGACTGTATATGATATGTGAGTCTGCACTCTTGTTTGAATTCTTGATGTACCACAGTTACGGGAGAAAGACGTTAAATTGTAATTTTAGATTCTGAAGTTCTAGTGGAAATCTTGAAGTTGGTGAAGAACTATCAAAGTTGGAAAGAGTAGATAATATTCTTTAGACACATTCGATACTCGAGCGTAGGTATATAATTGTCGTAGATATGATCTTGTCCAAGCATTGGTTTCAAAGCCCTTTGCGTTGAGTTCAGAAATTTTTCGATTTGTTTTTCAGAATGAATAACATTCTCTCTTTGGGATGGGTAGGTCGTTTGACTACGACATGCGATGTGCTAGTGGTCCACCCTTGGGAAAGCGTTGGGTGGCTGGTAAAGTCGTAAGTGAGAGCTACGGTGCTGGAAAGCAACAGCACACATTCACTGTGAGTGACTTATGAAGCTTTCAAGGTTCATTGTCAGGATTTCGTATATTGATACAATGAAATGCCAGCACCCCATGTATGATATTTGAGCTATGAATCATCTTCCTGCAATGTGACAGATTGAGGTCTTGTGGAGCACAGGAGTACAGCCTTTTTATTGCATGCGCCCGGTTAAGATCAAGGGCCGCAATTTGTATCGCATGGTCACTATGAGACAGGTGTGAAATCCTTCCTCACCTCTGTTCACCGTCACGACCTGAATTAAATAACGAGAATGTTTAGTCAATTATATTACCTTCTGATTCCCTCCCAAAGAGGACCCGATGTTCAGTGTGTATGATTTCATCAGGCAACCGGAATCTTGGTTGTTAGTTCATTATTTTAAGGTTCCAACGTTTGTGTACCTTTAACATTAACGTGGAAAACTCTTGAAGGATGACACTTAGTATGAAGTATCGTATCGTTATCTCGTGTCTATCTTGATAATGTCTTGAAATGTTAGTTTTCTTAGAGGAGCCTCAGGATCACCTGTTACCAGCGGTATATCTGGAACTGCATGACTTGTAGGAGTCATGTGAAAAACCGTCGATGATAAGGATAAAGATCTTGTGACATTCGATGCAGCCCTGGAGTAACGAATCTGACAGGCAAATGGTGCTGGACGAGAAGCATGCTCGTGGTGCAGCAGCTCGTGCCATCAGACGGGCTGTGAAGGGATTAAAGTCAAAAGGTCTGCAACTCTTTTCATTCGGGCTTCATACGTCATCAACCTAACCACTTCTCCTTGATTCAAAGCCACGTTGTTGCTCATGCTTTATTTCCTTGCATTCTCCATACTCCCTTTGTTTCTCTTCATGCGCTTGTTTCTGCCGTTTGGTTCATTGCTGGACTTCCGAGATCGTTAGATTCTGACTTCCGGAATCAGTATTGGTGATAACCTTCTGTACAAATTTAGAGTCATGTAGTCTTGTGCATTGATTCGCTGGTTTTACTAATGAAGAATATTCTCGTTCATGTGTTGGTTGCAACCAAAAGCTTCATGTACTTACACAATCCTATTTTTTCTTGAACGCCACCAGGAAAATCAAGGGCAGACTCAAGGGTACACCCATACAGTCGACCCCACGAGGAAGAGTCGCATGGTATTTCTCAAGAATCTACTCGTCAAAACGCAGGTATCCCAAAAAGCCATGAAGGCAGCATTCCTGCCCACATTGCCCCAACAGTTCCTCTCCGCAGCAGTATGCAACGTGGAACCTACACCGAGCGGACGGTCTACCAAACCTTCACAGCAGACAACCACCCTGTTCCTCCAACAACCCCTGGAAGGAGTTCCCACACCCAGCAGAGTGAAGCACAGTGTAATATCAAGCGCAATCTAGCACCAACACGTCCAGCGCATGATTATTCCCCTCCAATGCAACATGGAAGGAGTTTTCATACCCAGCAGAAAGAGTGCCAAGGCAGCAGAAATCCAGCACATAATCACCCCCGTCCAAGGCAACACGGAAGGAGTTTTCATAGTCAGCAGAAAGAGTGCCAGGGCAACAGTAACCCAGCACACAATCAACCACCTCCAAGAGCTCATGTACAAGAACATGGAAGGATCCATACTCAACGCCAAACCAGTTCTCAAAACCTTCCAAACCAGGACCACCATCAACAGGACGCTATTCGTATTCCATGCTCCAACACTAAGTGTGAGAATGCAGGTGCTATGCGGTGCATCATGAGGTCATGTGGTCACTGCTGTACTAGGAAGACGAACAAGGGCAGATGTCAAAGGCATAAGTGAAAACTGGGAAACACTCGAGGAACACATGGTTGCTCTACTTCGAGGGATTGTGTGCATTCCAGTGCGTAGATTCTAATGTGGCATTAGGTGTTGCGTATAAATTCTCAGAGTTCTGTGGACTTTGGTGTGGGTCTTGCACCACTCTTGATTTACTCTGGCCACCAAAAGGTACCGGATTTCATATTCTTCTTGTGCATACAAATCTGCGGAGCATACGAATTGGCCTCAACCGCTTGCTGCTTGCCTATTCCAGCCGCTCCTTTCCTGAATCACGGATTTGAGATGAAGAATTTTTTGGGGGATCTGGAACCATTGGTGGCAGGTAACTTCTTTCCAACTTGGAGATCAATTTTTTCAATATAGGGTTTAGGGATTAGGGTTTAACGCCAGGGCTCAATGAGTGTGTGGCTTCCGCAATTCCTAATTGCAGCTTGGGTGAATTTAGCTTATGTCTGTAATCAATGGAGACTGGACAAACTAATTTCGTGAATTAAGCATGAAATCTGGCCACTCTTCACCATTGAGTGTGGATATTTATTGAACTTCCTTGTAACCCACCATTTCTCTTGTGGAGATTGTAGGATAAGCGATCTTAATTTTTTGAGGTTCAAAGTGGGGTGTGTAAACAGTGCGGACCTTTTCACTGGAGCTATTGTATGGTTAGCAGTAACGTCAATTTGCTATAATAGGTGACAGTACCAAAGCTTCTATACCTCAACTCCAGATGTGAAAGCATTTAGCTCAAAGAAAGAACCTGTCAAAGAATTGGCACATCTTGGATACCCTCATTCTGTGTTAAATTAGCAGTTGGGCCCAAGATGTTCGGAGCTCCTTAGAAACTTTGATTGCATAGATTGAAAGATTATAATGTTTGAAGTTAGAAGAAAAGGCTTTGTTCCAACCTTGCCCAATAGGGATAATAAATTTTAACTTCTAGGGTGTAATTTTTGCACTAAAGATGGTTATTTTTTTGATAGTTGCATCCTTTATTGTGTTGATTACAAACATGCCAAATTTCAATGAAGAGGAGTCTTGGGCAACATAACTTTCGATCTAGGCATCCAATTGCTAAAAAAGAATTATAATCTGAACAAGAGGGTACATGTTCACATCTCATTGATGTTAGTGTGTGAGTATGAAAATGTAACCATGTAAGCCTTAAGCATGTGTATAAATAAATACCCTACAACCATTGAAGGTGCTTATAAATAATATAAACACCTATAAGATAAGTATCTATAACATAATTACATCATAATCATTAAAGGTTCCTATAATATAAACATCTACACTATAGGGTTATGGTCTTCTAGGCTTAGGAGTTCATGCTCTTAGGCTCACATAATAGCACCCCTTGTTCACCCCTTGTATAAAAGTTTCGTGATCATCCAACATATTAAAATTGATTTTGTTCTCAACTCTAATAGTGGTATGTAGATTTGGTTTCAATTGAAACTAACCATGGTTTCCAAGTGAATGTACCTTTAATTCATACTAACTAGAGAAATGGTTGGAATTACTTCTCTTTTTCAAATTTTCTACCATTTGAAATGCAATCCACATCATCATCCCTATCATCCACAAATCATACTACATTTTGTACTAAAAATGAACAAATTCCATGTAAATCATATTCGTTTCAAGTTTTGGACTAGTTCTAGATAAATAAATTTCCATCATGTCTAAATTGTTTGAATTTTAAATCTACTATTCACATATTTACAAGCCTATATTATGTATAATTAACCATAATATATGCATCTAATTGAGGCCACGATATTTCAACTTCAAGGACAATAATAAGAAACATTAGAGGACATTTGAGGGCTCCAGAGCCCATTTCAAGGTCGTTCCCTACATTGTTCCTTGTACTGCCAGAAATTGGGAACTAGCCCATAATGGGCTGAATTTTCGAATTTTCGGGAAAAAGAAAAAGAAAAATTCCTCCAAATTTTCTAAAAAGTATTGATAAAATCTAAACTGAATTTTTTTTTAATTTTAAAATTTTTTTGAAAAAAATTTTAAAATGTATTATTTTCTAAGGTGGCAGTGACTATACCACATCATACCACTGCTGTGGTGAGTTCCCATAGCTCAGGAACTCAAGTCCAAAAATGGAATAGATCCTATACTTTAATCCCTGAATCCTAGAGACAAATTTTAGATAGAAATTGTGAAAAACTATCACTTTTAAGGGTAGTGAGAAAAAAAATGAAAAAAAAAAGAATTTTTTTCAAAATTCAACCATACTAGTTTGTAATAGACTACTATGGGAATGTGTGGAAAAAATTTTAGAAACTTTGATTGCATGGATTCAAAGATTATAACATTTGAAGCTAGAAGAATTTTTTTTTTCAACCTTGCCTAATAAGGCCAACAACCTTTAACTCCTCCTAGAGTGAGATTTGTACACTACACATGGTTAATTTTTTTGATATTTGCACCTTATCATATAAATTATATACTTGCCAAATTTCAGAGGTAGAGGAGGTGTTTTACACGTGCTACGTAAAGCTACTCAAGCCACCTAAAAAATTTTGGACAACATAACTTTTGATTTGGGCAGCCAATTAGAAAAAAAATTATATTCCCACTTAGGGGATACATGTTCACATCTTATGTCAAAAATTGAAGAACATCCGAACAAAATTGACTTCACAAGAACCTACTTAGATTTTCAATTGTATGTTCAATGAACAATAATCCTTTGGAGATTAATTCACATAGTTTGCTAATTTTTTGCATATACCCCTAAAGATTATTTCACAAGGCTTACACTCAAAGCCCCAACTTCTCTTATAATAGTATTCATTTAATAATTCTTTTTTTGCATGTTTGGGCATTGCAGATATACTACTACAAATTGTTTGGTGACATACCTCACCTTTATTCAACACAATATTTCTATACTACAATTGAAGTAGTAAAACAATCATCTTTTAATATATACTCTAAATATTCAAAAAGAACTTGGATATTTCTTTGTAAATGTTTTCATCTTTAAAATATCAAAAAGAAGAAATAATATATTTTGCAAATATTTGTTACTTTGAGTGGATGGAATTGTGTAAGCAAAATTGACAATACTTTAGGATAGCAATACTTTGCCAAATTTTGGATCATTAGACCTATTTTACAAGTTAAGGAATGTCTTCCTTGATTTGGTTCCTTTTTCAATTCTTATTGTAAATTGAATTTGAAATTTTATTCAAAATAATCTCTTTTGAAAATGACAACAAGGCATAATTGCATGAAATCTAATACTTAATGTTTCATCCATAATGCACATTTCCATGGATGTAAATTACTCTACTAATCAAGTAGAGATATGAAGTAACAAGACTAATCTATTTGCATGTTTGATATGACATTAGTTAGTTTTTGGCCAAATAGTAAGACATGTCATGATGTCATTGGTTGTAACCACTTGAAATGTCATCCCATAGTTTGGTAGTTGATTCTACACATTTGTTGATTCAAATACATTTTACAAAAGAAGCAACCATACATATGAAACATTTAGGGTGACTTGAGGGCAAGGGAGGGCCCTTTCAAGGTTGATTCCCTTGCTATCCAAGAACTCTAAACCAGACATTGCTATCAATAAGTTTTATTTATTTTTAAATTAAAAAATTAAAAAATATTTAGAAATGGAAATTTTAATTTAAAATGATTAATTAATTAATATTATCTGATTTGGCATGGTCTCAACCATGTTAGATTGCTAATGTAGTGAGTTCCCACAGTTTGGTAACTTCAGGGAATTTGCAGGCTTCTTTTGCCCTCAAATCTCTTCTAATAAACCTTGTGAATATTTTTTTTTTAGATTCTCAATTTACTATTAAAAATTTTATTTTTTTAAAATCAATCTCTAAAAAATTTTGGTATTTATTTTAGGAGAATTGTCCCTTCATTTCTTCAATAAGGTTCATCCTAAACCCTAAAACCCCAATATTATTGAGTTGATTAATATTCAATTTACTAGACTCCTCCAAAAAATCTCTAATTCTAAATAAGAATTCAAATTTTCTATTATCAGTGGTAAATAATACTCTAGAGTACTTCGTAACTTGTAGAGTTTTAACCCTAGAAGGGTTTGAAAGCCCTTTGTGTTATAGTATATTATGTATTTGGTGGTATTTGATCAAGAAAACATTGACCAAATAGTTTTCAATACAAAGTAAATTAATGATCATGATAGTATATAAATTAAAATGTATCATGACTCATCTATTAAACCACAATTGAAGAGTCATAACGTTAAATATGGGTTGTATAGAGGGACCCCAAGGGCCTTTCAAGGGTTAATCCGCGGGGTGAAATATCGGGTGGGTTGGGTACGTTCTCCCTGAGTTGACCCGTGATTGAACAAATCAGAGGGGCTAGGCCGGGCCGGGCCGGGTGAGAGCCGATTAGGGTTTAGGGCTCGCAGCCCTAATGTGGCGCAAGCGCTACCTTCTCCTCCCTTTTCGATTCTCCGTCGCTACAGCCAGGCTCCGGTGCAGGCGCGGCCTTCTCTCACCATGGGTAAGTCTCATCTTTTTCTTCTCCATCGCTCTGTGTCCACGCCGTTGCTTTTTCGAAGCGGCAAAGGAGAAATTGGAATGCCTTACGCACTTAGGGGGGTGGGGTTTTTGCAGGTGCGTACAAGTACATCGAGGAGCTGTGGAGGAAGAAGCAGTCCGACGTGCTGCGATTCTTGCTGCGTGTGCGCTGCTGGGAGTTCAGGCAGCTCCCTGGTATTGTCCGCGTCACTCGCCCTAGCCGCCCGGATAAAGCTCGTCGCCTCGGCTATAAGGCCAAGCAGGTTGGTTATTCTGCGTCTAAATCTCTAGAATTCGCAATACCCCTCGCAAATGCTTTTAAGGCTGTACACTGATAACGTTTTTGGCAGTTAGGGTTTTGAGAATGTCTTTAGGTTAAAATGCGACTTGAGGTAGGGTGAGTTATGTTGTCCCATTTGGACTATGCCAGCTGTACGTGAAAGCAACTGTTTAAGTAATCGAGCGTAGTTTCTAGTTGAACTACTTACATTTTAATGGTTATTTTAGCAATTGAAAGGCGATTCCGACGCAGTTTTGCATGTATTATTTGGATACGTTAAGTCTGATCTACAGGTGGACACTGCTTAAATTTGTTGCGGTTTGCATGTAGTAGTTGGATATCGTATGACTAACTTAAGCTATGACTAAGCTGTTCAGATGGTGTACTTTTTACAATCAATATTATAGAAGATTTAGCGGGGGTTTCCTAGGAGCTGATACTGCTTTTAGGTTTACCTCTTCTGTTATTCTTGGTTGTCTTTTCAGTCCTAAACTCTGGTCACTGTTACTGTACATTAGCTAATCATTGTCTACTCTTGATGTCTGTAGGGATACGTGGTCTACCGTGTCCGTGTGCGTCGTGGAGGCAGGAAGAGGCCGGTTGCCAAGGGTATTGTCTATGGAAAGCCCAAGAACCAGGGTATTACGCAGCTTAAATTCCAGCGTAATTTGAGGTCTGTCGCTGAGGAGCGTGCAGGACGCAAGCTTGGAGGCCTTAGGGTCCTCAACTCGTACTGGATCAACCAGGTCTATTCTCGCCTGCTAATCCACATCCCTTTGGTTGTTCAATTGCTTCACCGTATCGTTTTAGCCTCTTCTAAATTGTGATTGGAATTACACGATTTTTGTGTGACGTGAAATTGCGTTTCTTAAGATTATGTCCACCACTTTCTTGTTCGCAAATAATTTCTTATTTGGATAGGAAATGAGAATTTATGCGGGCTAACGTTTTTTTGGTAGATGATTTAAAACTGATGTTTGATTCCATTTTTAGGTAGCATCGGTCCTCATAATCCATATGTACCTATCAAAGAATTCAGAGATGCCATTCTACAGTTAGGATGTTCGTTTTGTGTAACACACCTTCGGTCAATAGCTAGAAAGATTTGTCAGTCAGTCGCAAAAGTTTTGTTACCCAGCATGTTCTGGCGTATATGGTACAACTAGTACACTTAACCGGCAACCAAAGATTTCATTCTTACGTGCTTGCTTTCTTGTCCAGGATTCGACTTACAAGTATTTCGAAATCATCTTGGTGGACCCCCAACACACCGTCATTCGCAAGGATCCTCGCATCAACTGGATCGTGAATCCAGTGCATAAGCATCGTGAACTGCGCGGGCTGACCTCGGCCGGAAAGAAGTACCGTGGTCTCCGCGGCAGAGGACACTTGTACACCAAGGCTCGCCCTTCGATCCGTGCCACCTGGAAGCGCAACAACACTCTGTCTCTCAAGCGTTACCGATGAAGATCCTAGGGGTGTCGTTGAGGTTCTTTCTCTCATGTTGGTCAACATCAATTTATTAATGTAAAATGGCCTACCACAATTTTGAGCATGCACACTTCCACTTCTCAATCCATCTTACTGACGGGCATGATTGAGCTGGCTCTTGCATAACTTCTAGCTTTATATAATGGAAGCAGTCATTTTTTCAGGTTAACTTTGAATGGGCTATTCACTTACTTCTCCTTTGCAAAGTCTTGCATGCAATATGATCTGATGCTTTTACGTTGTCTTCTGTACTGCGGGCTACTGTGGGCATTAGAAATATCGGATTGAAATTGTCGAACCCAAGATTAACTAGGACCTCATTTGTGCAATGTCTACATTTTGAACTTTTACAATTTCACAGGCCCTGATGAAAGTGCTATTCACAATGCTGAGACACTCTGGATATAATTTAGGTGAAATGACATGCTAAGGGTAGTTTAAAGCACTTGAAACTTTGGATGCTTGTGGGTAACCCTGATTCTCTAGAATGCCTACAGCATTTCAAGACAGAACATAGAATGTAGTGTTACATGGGCATTGGGTATCCTAGAAATCACCCCTGGTATTCTACATGTGAATTGTGGAATACAAGCTAAATTTGAATTAACATGCCTAAGTCAAATCCATTCCGACCTATCAAATTGTACCACCAGAAACGAATTATGGTAATATTGTTTGGGTGCACCAAAATTGTGACATTGAAGTGCCTGGAGCTCTGAAAATTTGGATTCAAGTACTCTGAGCTCTAAGAATTGAGACTTGCAAACCTTAGATCTAAAGTTTCAGTGCTCTGCAGTTATTGAGGCTTTGCTAATTTCATTGTAATCCACCGTCTCAACAAAAATGAGGTGAAGTTCTCATTGCAATGACTACCACAGTTGGCCACAGGGATCAGCAGTTCATACCTAATTTAATTAAAGTTGGGAAATCAAATTTGGCAGTCACTAAAACTGGACTACTCCAGAATCAATGTCTTCACTAAACAAATTTTTTTATAATTTGAAAAAACTATTTCTCTAAAAAATTTTCTATCTTCCTTTAGAATTATTTTTTGTTGACCTCATAGCCAGGTATGATAAAACATGAAACAAATCTTTAAGAAGTAATTACTAGCCAAATGTGTTAAAATGCTCTCCATTTCTTTTCTTAACATCGCAAGATGTACATCTAATGTGTTTTTTACATTATTTTTGGATAACACAAAAAACAACCTCTAGTGGTGAAGCAATTTGCATCCATCAACATTCATACAAAATATGAATGAAAATACACATATTCATCCAAAAGTCTATTGAATACATCCATTATAGAGCAATATTGACCCTAGATTTTGTAGAAACCTAACTCGATTTTAGCCATTGAAAATAGAATAATCTATCATTAATATTCCCTCCAAAAAATTTATAGATTTTGGATGATAAATTGCTAGAAAAACAACAACTATCCACACCACCAAACTAGAGCTCTAAGGTAACACCATCTAATTGTGACCTATTTGATTCTTGCCTAAAATGTAAAGCATCCATTCATGAGAGCATAGGGTTGATTTTAGATACACCTATTTTTAACAGTTTAAAAATTCATAATTTAGTCATAAGGATTCCAAAAAATGTATTCTAAGAAAACACAGAATCCCCTTTCAACTCCCAACAACTTGCTCAGTTGGATGAGCAAGCTTCCAACAAGCCTTTACGTGTTGTTACCTTAATACGGGGTATGAGTTATTCCTCTGGCTCCTAATCGCCCCCACCATACAAATTCAATTAACAGAAAAAGGGAGAAAGAACTCATCAAAATGCTCAATTGAATGTTATTGCGTCAATGCCCAATTATTTCTCAAAACCCAAGCAAAGTACTTACCCCAGGGGAGGGACTGGACGTTTAACCCGTGGTTTAGCTCTTGGAATTCTACTCACAGCATTTTATTTGGAACATCATTCTTTGAGGCATACTTACAAGAGAATAACCATAAAATATCATGTACACGAGATAAATGACCAATTAGGGCCAGATACTATTTATTGATCGTCAAATCTTTATTTACAAGCTTATGCAATACAAGGTTTAGGCAAGCACAGTTCTGATGAAAATCATACATTCAGGTAGCACTAACTATTGCACCTGCTATAATGGTCCCACTGTGAAGATTGGGCCTTGGTTGTTCTAAGTAACGAAAGCAGGATTCTAGTCAGATATGATAGGTTTAATGATGCATTTGTATAAAGTATTTTAACTTATCTAAAACACACCTTTCCCAACACGTAAAGAGGCCTTAGGCTTCAAAATTCTCCGAGTACTGGACTGTTCAAAGGAGCATTCAGAATGACCAGCACTCAGGCTCGTGATCCAAAACTCGTCAGCAAGAACAGACTCATCGTCATCGTTCCGGTGCCAAGTCCAGTGCGCATGAGTTGCATTCACAATTTCAAGCTCCGCATGTCCAAAACTGGCCTCTCGGAATACAGACCAATCCGGTGAATTCTCATAGAACCTGCACATAGTCCTCGAATATCAAGACCAGATCAAGATATGTATATTCCTCACAACTAAATGATATTCAAGAGCAAGAGCAACATGTAACAGGAATTGGCATACAGTTACTGGCTATATTGCAAAACCAATGGGGCTAAAACATGCAGGAATCACAATACCTAAAACAGCAGTAAGGACATAGAAACAAATATTAGCTTTCAAACAAAGTGAAGATAAAAAGACGCACTTTCTGGCAAGACCTTCCCGGTTGCCTCCATCGCCCACAGTGATGTGCATAATGCCACAAGGATCTACTTTGTTCGCATAGACCCGCGTCTGTTTTCCATCACCCCCAGTCAATGGTTAAGATAGTTGATGTTGAGTAGACTCCCAGATATACTCTTCTTATGGATTGTATGCAGAAATGACATAGTTCTTTGAACATGAAATCAAACGAGTCTTATCTTCAGATTACAAACAGCTACAGAGTTTGATTTACTTTAGCTGTGCAATTTACGTATGACTCTTGAGAAATCCTTCACTTCGTCTAAGCAGCTCAGTAGCAATCCGTCACGATCAACAGATAAACCTATTGCATGCACCAAGGTGACATCTGGAGTTGACAATAGATGTTGGTAAAAACTTGGGGAAGTGACTGATTGACCCATAAAAGAAAGTTTACCGTGCGTTCGTAGGCATGCACATGACCTCCAATGACGATGTCTACATTGGCCTCGTATAGAATTTGTTCCAATGCCTGCTTCATGTCATCTCCATTACCCTGATGAGCATGGTTTGTGTTGTACCACGGAGCATGTAGCACCACAATGACCCATGGTGTTCTGCTCCTATCCACTTTCATTAGATCTAACTGCAATATGCAATCAATTATTTATCAGTGACAGACATGCCAGTAGAATAAGAGTGTACCGGTTGATTATATAATGAATAAAACCAAACAAAGATAACTTCTAAAGAGAAGAAGTCGTTTTACCTGTAGCCACATATGTTGATCAGAGCCTTCATCAAACTCTACGTATGAACCGAGCATGATAACATGGACCCCAGCAACCTCAAAGGAGTAATACAAGTTGGAATCGGATCCACTTTCTTTATGCGGCATCTGCCATCGTGTATTGAAAGACCGGAATCCTTCAACAAGAATGGGAACCACCTCAATATCATGGTTCCCACTCGTTACCATCCAAGGTCTAGCACTGGCATACGGCTCAACAAGCTCTCCATATGAATCCCAATACGGCTGGTAGTAGTCCGCGTATGCTAAATCTCCAGCAAGTAGCAGAAGATCATACTTAGAGTTCCCAATGTGTTCTAGAGTGGATTTTGTCCATCCAGTTTGCCCCAAGTCTCCTGCATCAATTAGGAGGATGTTATGTACCCTTGTAATATTGTTCATTATTAAAAGTATAAGAAAAATTCAAATCAAATTCTGTGGAATTTCAATCAAACGTATTAAAAGGATTGAACAAGAATCCCATATGGGGAGGTAATAGATCATTTTGGGACTCCCCATATGTTCTATCATCTCCCTACCAGACCAACATGCTCTGTTTCATATTAAGCCTTAAAAGAAAGCACATACCAGCAATGGCTAATCTGATGGGAACATTCGGCCCGAGAGGTGGAGGCGTTTTAAACTCGTATTCTTCTCCTGCACCTCCACATTTGTAGTAATAGGTTGTGCTGTCTTGCAAGGGACCGATAACAACATGGTTCATAGTCCCAGATGAGTAGAGAAGAAACGAGTAACTCTCGGACGTTCCAATAGCCGTGGACGTATAGTTCCCTGAAATTAAACCATATTGAACCACCGGTGCCTTGTCTTTAGCATTTGTAGGACTCATCCATGAAACTCGCATGTGCTTAGGCCCTGCTAATGAAATATGCACCTGGCACACAACCAAATCATAGCATACAATTTAGTTCCAAAATTACCTCAACTCCTCAAAATTTGGTCCCTACACAGAAATAACACTCCAGAGTCATATACAGTTTGCACCCATGCACAAAGATTCTAGACCACTGAAATATTGAAGCACTGCCCCACTTCTGAAGCAATTTATTCCAATTCTAATTGTCAGCTCAGCCCACATACTTAACAAGGACTAGATGAGAGAAAATAAAAAATTCTAATGCAATCCACACTTGCCTTTGCAAACAAAACATCAGCTCAAAATCGCGCACAACAAGAATCTATATTCCTTTTCATGAACTCCAACGGTGTTCAGTCAGCTCTTCATAAGAGTTTGCAGCAGCTCAGGAGTGCAAAAATCGATTATTATAAATAGTAGAGAGAAGAGAGAAGAGGGAATCCCCAAATATTAAATTGTTCTGAGGAGAAACCCTAATCCCAAGAATCACCTGCTGAGCGTCCGAGACTTTCTTAGAACCGCCCCAGAACGAGAGTGCCTTCCGAGCCGGTGGTCTCACGTAAGACGCCGCTGCAACATTATACGCGAAGACTAACATCATTGTGATCAGAATCCATTGCTGCGCCATTCTTGATTTTGAGCAAATTGACTCAAATTTCTCCTACATCCAAGAAAACCGAGATTTATGAGCAAAGTATGTGACCCCTGATCACAAGATTTCAACACGAGATGAAATTGCGTCTCATAAATCCTAATTGCGTCTCAGTAATCCTAATTGTTTCTCAGAACTCCGCAAAAATTCGAGATTCCACCGCAGGATACACTTCCATTAGTTCCAATTGCCCTCCAAAGCTTTACCAAAGAAAAAGAAAAAAAGATGTAGGAAAAGAACCTGAAATTTCTCAGTACGCTCAATTTCAAAGAGCGAGTGAGAAGTCGCATTCCATGGGAAAATGAACTGAAGCGGTGCCGACTACGAGGGGAATCCAACTCTGAGCGACTGTGGGGTCGAAGGTGTCGTAGAAGGTGACCACCCCATCACGGCCGCGGGAACATGTCCGAGTCGTTCTTTTTCATTCCATATTCATCCATACGCATTCATCCATTACTATTGACAGCTAGCTGCCATAGAAGTGACTGGACTAATCTTACCCTACGAGGCGGCACGTAAGGAAAAACAGCCCATTGCGGTCAGAATTAGCAGTCTGTACACATGCCATTGCTGAATTTTGATAATTTTTTTTCCACATAAACACAAGTGTGAGAAACAAAGAGAGCATTTGAAATGATATTTTTTTGACAAAGTATGAATTTGCTATGAATTGTGGAGGTGTTCAGCCCATCATGGCCCAAAAGAGTCTGTAGACTACCCCAGAACCAACAAAATTTGTATCCATCATGTTCATCTTATACATCTAAAGCAGTCACAATAATTTCTAATGTGAAAGGCCTAAAAGAATCACTTCCTACAATGAAATTACACTAAAAAGTTAGAAGTTCGTAATGGAGACACTAATCACTCCATTACTGTCAGGTAAGACATTGATTGTGGTCAAAATCTCATTTAGTAATAAAATCCATGATGGGGTCTGAAAAACCCTATAATGGGGTCATTCCTTAGGTGTCCACTATGGGTCATCTAACCACAATGGGCTGATTTATCTTAGTCCATGGTGGGTTTTTTGCATTCTTTAAGTATTTGGGATAGGTTATTGAACATATTGTTAGAGCATCCGCATGCCAACTCGCTAAACAAACTCAACTCGCTTACTAGGTGCGTTTCTGACTGATTTTCTTTCCCATGGTAGGTGCTCCTAGTGAAAAAAAACCACAAGCCACATTGAAATTTCAAGAGGCCACAATCAAGTAGTGTGGCTTTAGCATGCCGCCCCAAGAGGTCTACATTGAATTTCAGCCCCATTTTTGAGGTACCGACCCCGGCTGGCTCCTGAATGGGCTTAAAGTCGATTAATAATGTAATGAAGTTTCTTTTATTGATGTCATAAAAACTCATAAAAATCACATTTTGCACTACAATAAAGTTTCCTTTACTTTTGTCAAATAAGTTGTGATTAGATTTTTTGAAAATTGAATTTGAGTTTTCATGTGAGAAGGGAAACTCTTTATAAACACATGGGGTGGTAGGAGATAGGACAACCTATGTGGGATATGTAAATTAGAGTTAGATATGTATATTCCTTACGCCCCGCAGAGACAACAAAGCTTTAACCTCCCTAGGTCTAGAAGTCATAGATTGTGTGTTAAAAATCGTTGAACAGTGGAGCTTTGAATCCCGCATGGACAAAAAAAGTCTTAGATTTGGTATTAAAACCAATCTTATAGCGAAGCTTTGGTCCTTTTCCATGATCAATTCCAAAGTTTAATTTCCAAAACGTGTTTGGAAACTCTCAAAGCTTAGTCTCCAAAAATTAGTTACAGTAATGTTCATTGTAGGGACTTGTTAGAATAAAGACCCCAACCCTACCAAGGGTTGATTGTCACTTTACACTAAAAGCAAGGACAAGGCCATCGGAGGGGGTATAGGAGCCAAATTTCAGCAAGTCAGACTAAGACCAATGAGAACTAGCCCAACCTCTTGACCAGCTAGTGCCAGGCCAGGCAACCCAGCTAGCTCAGTGCAAGCAACTTTTGGCTTCGGCTGCAACTTGCAACCTACGCCTCCAAGAACTAAAATTGCCCACCAAGGATCAAAAATTGGAACTCAAACTTTTCTTTTTGCCCTCTAACTCGTACTTGGATTTCTTAAAAAATAGGGAGTTTTAAACACAAAGGGTAGGATTAAATGTTGATTCATTGAAGATTTGAAGAGAAAAGAGGTAGCGTAGCTTGAAGATTAGATGGGGGTAGCAAGGAGAAGACAATGTGAACACCACCACCTGCAACCAACATTACTACATCACAAAGTTTAGAACCTACAGATTATCAACAATTATTGTGTGGTTATTGTTGTTTCATAGTTGTGTAGGTTAATTTACAATTTATCACATCATTACAATGCACATGATTACTACATCAATTTAGCACTACTTTGTAATTGATATTAATTATGTGGCTTCAATATGTAAATCAAATGAACAAAAAAGACACAAATTATATATGTAAATTAGTTATCATTATCACGCATTTTATGTGTGTTTTAGTACATGAAAAAACCATGACAATAATGTCATTGCTATTTGTATTGTAATTCCTCTTATTATATGGTGTAGTTTTCAAGATATAAATTGAAATTGGTTTGAGTGTTTATGAATTAGGTACTTTGCATTTTGTAAATTGAAACATTCACTATTGTAGCTTCAAAATGAACTCCAATAACCAAACATGATCACCAACTCTATGATCATTCACCTTGAATTAAATCCGTCAATACACCACCAAGAAACTTGATGGCATAGTAAAGGAATCACTTCATTGGCACCAAAATATAGCTTGAACGTGATTCATCAATAGATCATCAAGACATTTGCTAACACTATAAGAGAATCACTTTGTTAGTACTTGGTGATGATTGAGTGCGGAGGGTCCCTTTTTATACTAAGATCCATTGTCCATCACGAATACTCAAAGGATATGGGATAACTTGAAGATGAAAGCTTACTCACTCATTGCCGAAACGTAGGAATTGTATTGAAAGTAAAAAGTTAGACTTCATTTAGGCATAGTAGAATAATTTTTTTTTTAAAACTTTGAACTAAGAAAAGTTGGTAAATCAAACTAGATTTCGTGTCCCAATTTTTTTTTGAGATTTCGAGCCTCCAATCAGAAATTATGGACAAAGTTTAGAGAGAATGTTTGAAAATGTCGAAAAAAATGTCACTTCTAATTCGTCTTTGAACTTTGTCCATAACTTTTTATTGGAGGTTCAAAATCTCAAAAGGTTTTTTTGAAATAAAATCTAGTTTGATTTACCAACTTTTCTTAGTTTAAAGTTTTTTGAAAAAAATTATTTTACTATGCCTAAATGAGGTCTAAATTTTTACTTTCAATACCATTCTTGCTTTTCAATTGACTTCATACGAAAATTGTGGAAGATTAAAAAATGCAATGTTAGTGCAATAACTATGCATTGACATGTTGTGTGATTATTGCATGAGCTTAATATGTTTGAAGTAAGGACTAATGTTGCATGAAATCAATCACCCATCACGAAACCATTGAAATCATACATTTTAAGTCATGGATAATTATTACATAACTTTATATAACACTTCAAACTCAAATACGAATGACATGCCTAAATCACACTGTAATCCCGGGTATGCAACTCCCATATTTGATAGCTTTTATTATAATCACTTATAATGCATTTTAGTCCAATCTTTAGGGATTCAATTTATTTTAATGTAGAAAACTCTTGTAGCCCTCTTAACAAGGAATTCAAAAATGTAATTATATAAATGAAATGAATATTCTTTGAGGACAATAATAGCATTATAAATCTAATTATATGAGTTTTTTTAATACATGTATCGTGGAACAAGCTACCAAACTTTTTGGACTTCTTAATAAAAATTGAAGTTTTATATTATAAATAAAACTCTATGGATGAATTTTAATTTTAATTGGAAGGAACTTCTTGTCTAGATTTTTAAAAATTATGCATAATTGTTTAAATTTTTCGTATATATTGTGAATTTTTTTAATATGTATATAACCCAACATTTTCTACACTTCATTTTTAAAAATTTGGTCTTCACCTAAGTTTATGGTCTTTTTAATTTGATATAATTTTTACAAAACCCGTCCTTAGAGCCGTTTTAATGCCAACGCCCCCTGCATATAATACAAGAGTTGCATACCCGAGACTGTAATCATGAATGCCAATATTGTATTCTAACACTGTTTCCAAATGAATGAATGTAACATGAAAGTAGTGCTCCACAGTAATCATACAATTACTATTGACAATTTGTGATAGAAGAATTTTGTGATGTTGTAATGCTTAGCTAAACTACAAGTCCAAGTTAGAATAGTAGGATTATTTTCTTACCAAAGCTTAGATAGAAAATATTATAAATCTTTTTTAGAGGTTTTCAAAAATGTATAACACTTAGAAATCGGAGTCAAATTGATAAAGATACTAGTGGATAAAGTTTAGGAGGTAGAATGAATGAAACTTATAAAAGTTCATCCTAAAATAAAAAGAACAGAAAGTTAGGAGGTCAAAGCGGAACAAACCCTAAAAATGAATTTTAAAGTTAATTCGGAGTTGTAGGTTAATAGTAATTAGTGGATGAAGTTTGAACTACTGATTAGTGGTCAAACTTCATCCATCCATAATTTTCACTAGGAAGGTCTAATTTCAATAAGCCTTAGCATTTGGGAAAGCTAGAATTAGTTCCTATAAGAAAAAAATGTCAATACCCTAAAAAATAATAAACTATTAGAAATAGAGACCCGACTTAAGTTAAGTGAATTCTTAGTTAAGACTAATTAAATTCCGTCCTAGGAATAGGTTAAGGCTATAATCCCTTAGAGGAAGAGTAGGGAAGTCTTAAACACCTCCAACATTTTGAAAATACTAAAAAATCAACAAGATAAACATGGATGAAGTATTGAGTGAAGAATGAATAAACTTAGTTAGAATCTGTTCAATCAAGTCCAAACTTAGGCATTAGGAAGGGCAAATAGACTTAAAAAAACTTGCCCAAATCTCAACTCATAGTGAAATTAGGAAGTCATAGAAAACCATGGATGAAGTTTGAAGCACCAACTAGTAGTCAAACTTCATCCACCTATAACTTTGGCTAAGAATATCAAAATAAGATGAACTTTATATTTTCAAAAATGGCATGAAGTGATCTGAAAGCTAGGATAGATAAATTTAGACCATAGATTCTCTTTCTAAAAACCACAGTGGCATTATTTAGTTTGGTTGTTTACAATTAAGTAAGGGTTAAGACTTTGTTGTAGATTTATCTTCAAGGAAATTACCTCTATTAGGAATTAAAAAAGATCCATTGCTTGGAACGCATAAATGGACAACGCTTAGACACCCAAAGTAGGAATAGTTTCAATCAAAACCTAGGAGTCTGGTTTTGCTTGCAAATTTACCTAGGGTAGGTAAATTAGCGCTCACAAATAGTGCAAACCATTTTCTCTCAATTGAACGCAGACAGCTTGAGGCCTTTGAATTTGATCTATGTTTTGACACATTTCTTTTTGAAGATTGGTTTAGGATTTTTCAATTTGGAATGAATATGATGGAGGTTGTGTTCAGAGTATTTCTTTGGTATTTACTGTATTGTGTCTCCCTTTTGGTATTAGAGGTTCTTCATTTTCCTAATTTTTCTCAATTACAATATGCCATTGTATTGGGTTTTAGGGTTCTAAGGGAGTTTTTGTATCTTGAATGGAAATTGTTGTTTTCCATTAGTCATTTGTTGTGAAGTGAATTTTAAATTGCATCCATCAAAGTTACAAATCTATGTGTCTTCCTGGATTTTTTAATCAAGCTTGGAATCTGGATATGACCCTCAAAGAAACTGAGGAATGGTCTTACTTATGTCGTCATCTTATTTTCTTTTCCAATTGAAGTGCTCAAGGACTCTAAACTATTGCTATTTGCAATGACGTGATGTTTTGTCTACATGTTCTTGGCTTCTTGCCCTGATGAAAATTGAAATGGTCTTGTATGTAGGTGGTGGTGATAAAGTCTATTGCCTTGGCTATTGCAAGAAATGTTGCTAGTATTGGAGTGTTGAATTGTTAGGTGTGTGACAATATGAACATTGACATGCCTTTTTACCATGCAATCATATTAAAGTAGCAATATTTCTTCTTCTAGATAATAGTCAACGTGTATATTGTATGCTTTCGATAGAGTATAGAGTATAGAACACAATTTGTTAGTATTCAATGTGAAGTTACCTTAGTAGTGAAGTGTAGTTCTATCCGTTGAGAGAATTGGATAGGAAGTTCCTTTAATTGTGAATTTAGAGTTTGGTAGGAGCCAAAATGGTGCATTCTATACGGATGTGGAGAGACATGTCAAATCAAAAACCTCCACTACAAAATGTTGTTGTGGGATATGTATGAGAGGAACTTCAGAAAGGACCTAGATTAGATGCAGTGTTTAGATTCTGATTGGGTTTGGGGGTTCTTCCTTCAAAATGAGAGCTTTATAGTTTTCCCTACTTAATGTAAATTGGGGTTTTAATTTTCTTTAGCACATTTGTGGGGGTGAATTGTGCATTTTAGGTTTGGTCAATTTTGTTTAGGTTTTGGACTACCATGTGCAATGTGTCTTTGTTGCTATTGAATTTGGCTTGGTTAGAAATACTGGATTTTCATGAAATTGAATTGGTCATATTTGGATTATTGAACTAATTTTTAAGGAGTTAAGTTTATAGTCATTGTTGAATATTTTGGTATTGTATGGGATTGCAAAGCCCTTAAAAGGTGAGAAGTGTATTTTGTTACAAACATGGATGAGTATGGAGAGTAGATTTCTTTGGTTGTGGAAGCAAAGGGGGTTTGCTAAATTTTAGTTTGTTAGTAGGTGCTTCAAAATGTGTACTTGTTTTTCTTAGTAATTAGTTTTATGCAATCTTCTTGGGTTTATTGATGTTATGAGTTTTGTTGACAATTGTGCAATATTTATTGATCCTTGCACTTGTGTTGTCAATTGCAAGGCACTCATAGAAAATATTGTTTCAGTCAACAAAATTTAGCCAACGTTTTTCTGCATTTTCTGCCAAAAACTAAAAAAAATTGCGTTGACTGCAACATAGTTTTTTAGAAATTTGCATTCTAAAAGATGCTGTTTTTGAAAAACGTCAACTAAATTTTGTTGTCTAGAATATTGTTTTCTACTAGTGAAGGGATTTCATTGCACCAATTTATACATTATTTGGATATTGTAGGCAAAAATTATAAAGGTTCAAAGTTGTATTGGTCAATGACTTGAAACGGCAATGAGTTCCTATATGAGGTTGACATACATTCTCCCTCAATGTGCATTTATTTTTCTAGATTTTAAGGTGTTGTATTTATATAGGTGTTGCAATTAGGCTCATAGAGATTACTCCTTGTAATTTAAGGTATACACTTGAGTTAAGAGGGTATTTGATGTAGGGATATTTACCTTTAATATTGCATTTTGATGACCATATTTTTACTTAAAAAGCTACAAAGGTGTATTTCTATTACCCTATGTTTTTTTGTAAATTTCTTCATTCAATTTTTTAAGTTGACACCCTTCTTTATAAATTTTACCTTTGCTCTATTATATGCATGTGTAGAGGGTACACCATGAAACCAACAACAATCATTTTTATTCAAGTGCAATGGACCAAGTGGCGGTTTTTAATAACAAATTTACGATTATACACTTATGAATCCCTACTAAAACTATCATGTGATCATCCCATTCAATATGAGTGTATTTAATACATAATTACATACTAGCACAAACCTATTGCAGTGTAACATGGAACTTAGGAGCATATGGATTGTATAGCTAGTTGACTCTCAACCTTACAAAACTGGATGAAAAACATTCAGAATGACTGGATGAAATAATTGGGTTGAAAAGGTGACCAGATTTGTGACAATGGGTCATGATAGATTGCGTGACAATGTGTAATTAATATAATAGATGGCTTCAAAGATTGAAGTTAAATGGACTATAAACTATGTCCTTGTATTGTATTGTATAGTTTTCAAGTTATTGACTTCACCAAGGTAAACCTCCTTATTTGTACAATGTGACAATTTTTGCCATTTGTGATCAATTTCTTACATTTATACTTAATATTTTAATATATGCACTATTAGTATTGTGGCACAATTTCAATCAACCTCCCTTCATTGTAGATTTTCTTTAAAAACCATATCCACTAGCAAACTAAAACTCCTCAAAAATTTCTTTTGATTAATCAAAATGGAATAATTGAAATCTTCCCATGTATATATAATTTTAGAGAACCAATTTTGAATTTTTCTTTTTTTATAAAGTGATTCTTAAAGAAGTTTTTTGAGCTATCCAGGTTGCCCATCGAGCTATGAAAATGACATATCATGCAATAATTTTTTAACCATGCAGTGAAAAGTTCTAAATTTTTTTGGATCTTGAAGCTAATCCGTGGGCACATGTTGACTATGTGAAAATTTCAGCAAAAAAATAAAAACTCCATTTAGTCCATTCATAGTGAGCTCAAAAGTGAGCTGTCCAAAATCGCTCTATTGCAAAAATACATAGTTTATACTTGAGGGTTGCTATTGTGTGAGCCTAGAATCATGAGCCCATAAGCCTAGAAGACTATAAAAATATGTTATAGGTGTCTATATTATAGAAACCCTCCATGGTGATAGTGTAACTATGTTGGGTGATTGCAAGAAACACTTGTCCTATTTTTTGTCCCTTTGCCCTAAACAGGTGGTTTTTTGCTCATCACTTTTGTATCATTTTTTCTTTTGGTGTAAAATCTAGAATGAAAGTACATGTGGTAGTTTCAGACATTGTGTAATTTTTTCAAATTATTTTACTATTTTTATCTTGCTCCTGATTGGGTGGCTACCTTGGCAATTGGGGGTGGGGAGGTAGTCCTATTTTTTATCCAAAAATGCAAATTCGAAGCCACAAATTGGACATGTTAGAGGTTTACTAAAATTACAAGAACTGACAATGAGTTTTAATGAAAATAGTAACATGTCAGTTGCTCACATGGGGCCAAAGTGACCTTCCTTTGTATGAAGTCTAGGAAGAGGGAAAAAATTTCCTAAATGAATTTTTTGGTGCAATGTAAGCATTATCTTTTCTAGAAAAATGGCCTTTTCTATGGATTTTTTTTGAAATTATTAAAAATGAAAAGGTCTACAAATCCCTTTTTTGTTATTTTCTACTTCCAATGGCTTCTATAGAACTCCGTAGTAGTCTATAGTACTACATATTACTGCATAGTACTAAATCAATGGTTTAGATGTATAGGCACCCCAAATTGATGGTTGAGATTTGCAAGCACACATTGACGTCACTAGAAGAAAACTGCCTCCATTTCAATGAAAACAACCCAACGCAAAATGTAGTTTTTTGCCCCCAAACGTAGAAACTACATTGGCTGCAATGCAGTTTTCAGAAAATTGAGTTGCAATCAATGCAGTTTCTATGTTTTGGGGCAAAAAACTAAATTTGGTGTTGGGTTGTTTTCGTTGAAATGGAGGCAATTTTCTTCTAGTGCATGCAAAATTGATAGTAGTCCGTAATACTACTAGTCCTATGGCCAGAAATTGTGTTTTTGAGCCAAAAATGTGAAGTGTTTCTTGCAATCACCATGTTATAGATACCTATATTGTAGGTATTTATGATTATAAGTACATTCAATGGTTGTATGATATCTACTTAACACTACAAGAAAAAGAAGTATTTTAAATGAACTTTTAAATATAGTCCTATACATAAAATTATAAGTAATGACCTTTAAAGAGATTTTCACTAAAAATTTAATAGAAATACATTTGTTTCTAGTAAATTTTCATAGAAAATCTCCTTAAAGGTCAATACTTAAAATTTTATATCTAGAACTATACTTAAAAACTCACGAAAAACACTCATTTCTGAGTTTCTCTTGTCGTATAAACATATGTTCAAGGCTCATATGCTCACATTTTTAAGCTTACACATTAGCATAATTGGTTTTTACCTTTAAGGGTTAATACTCTTCCACAATTTTGAAGTGCTTGCTCTGATGAGAGCATGATATTCTTGTATGGATCATACGCTTCATAAAATATGAATCCATTCAGTGGTACAAATCTTCAAACTAATAATGATTTTGGAACCATCTATACAAGAGAAAAGCTTGTTTTTAGTGAGTTTTTAAATATTAATAGTTTTAGACATAAGATTTCAAGTAATGACCTTTAAGGAGATTTTGAGTAAAGTTTTTCCTAGAAACATATGTATTTCTATTAAATTTTTGGTGAGAATCTCCTCAAAGGTCATTACTTATAATTTTATATCTCAGACTATACTTAAAAGCTCATTTAAAACACCCCTTTCTCTTGTAGTGTTTAAAATATCCCTTTCTTTTGCAATGCATTCACAGTAAGTAATAAATTTAGCAATTTTTCAATTGCCATATACCGTATTTATCAAATTCAAAAACAATTTTTTTTTTCCAAAACTAAAATTGGATTAGAACTTGGTTTGTACACCATTCTCCAACTAATAGCAAACTCAAAACTTAGACATTGCTAAAACTCCTTAACCCTTAAATGACAGATTGGTAACCATGGAAGAAAGTGGGCGGTGAATAGTACACATGTTGCCGTTGACCGCAGTTGAATATACTATTCTTGCACTAAATAGAGATTGAAAAAGCATGCATCACGTGTTGCCTTCATGGAAATTGAAAGAAAGGCAACAATGGCTCTATGACTGTCCATATGAATCTCCATGACATTTTCTTGCAATTTGCACCACCTAATAATGAGAATGCATTCAATGACCCTCTTCCTGGACTTCCCTAACACAATAGAACTGCATTACCACTTTCACACAAAAAACCCAGATGAAAAAAGCTTTCTTACATCCAATAGAGAGGTTTTTGTCATCTATCAGACACAAAACGTCCATGTCGACGTTTAAGGGTTAAAAATTGCCAATTTGAACATTAATTTGGGGAATATTCACAACATTGGCAATTTGCAAGGTGGGCACCTTGAAACCTATATCTATACCTGTCCCAGTTTTAAATCCTTGTGCAGTGGAAAGTCACAATGTTGGCGCTCTGAATCTTGCCAAGATAACGTAATTGACGTTTTTCAAAAAAACATGCCCTATTTCCCTTGAGCTGGGTACTGCACAACTGGGTGCGCAACAAATGTGGGCACATGCTCACCAGCCATCACTACAAGCTCCACGCTCTTCGCGTTCCATATCTGCGTTGCACTTTCACCATCTCCACTTGGTGCTCTCTTCGTTCCATCAGTTGACTGATGACCTAAGGGAATTTCCATTAAATTACATTGGCAATGTTTTGTTAAAATTAGTGCCATTAATGGATCTAAACTTGAATCTAGACAGAAATTAAACCTAAACACAAGTGCTTACAACGAAACGGTTTCCATGATGCTGGAATGTCATAGTAATATTGTTCCAACTCAATGTTCTCCAACATGCTATTTTGAAGTCAGTATTGTTATGTTGACGTACAGACATTCACGACCTTGGTAGCTTTTGAAACCTAAATCTAAACTGATCCTAGCTTATTTTTTAGAGCTTGGTAAAGTAGAATGTCATGATTTTGGCACTTAAAGTTGAGTCAAAGTAACAAAATTAATGTTGCTACCATTTCAATTACTCGTTTTTCACAGCAGTCAACTGCCATTCGTAAGTGATTTTTCCCGAGTGACAAGCATCGGATGATCAAAGTTTTTTTAAAACAAGGGACAGACAGTAAACTGTAGTTTGCGTTTGTGGTCACTCACCTATGAATGTGCCAAAATCTAGGAAATCTAACGAGATCGATGATAATTAAAATTTTGCTAATTGTTGTTTATCTCATTGGCTAATTAAGAGAGCTTTAGGGTTTTGAATTGGGTTGTCACAAGACAAGTATGGCAACCGGTATCTTGGTATGGTGTCTCAATCAGGTGAACTTACCTGACAACTTATGATTGGCATTATTATGTCCATGCCAGTAATGCTGTCAAGCAATATCAGTCTAGTTCATGTTGGCAAATGCAAAACTGTGAAAATTAATGAACATTGACTCACCATCGTTGCCGTCCCGATTGATGATCCAGTGCGGGGGGAAGGAAGTTCCACATGAAGTCACAATTTTGATTCACTCTCTACCTATATCACGAATTGACATTATTATGTTCATTGATGTTTTTCAAGCAATCCATTATCTAGTCCCATTTCCGTAATTGAAAAACTGTGGAAATTTTCGATCATTATTCTGACTTCACCATCATCGCCGTAAGTTTTGATGATCAGATGCAAGGGTCGCCTTAATTATTGCGTACAATTGAAGTTCCCTGGCCAATTTCGGTTGACAATCTAATTATAAGAGGAACGAATTGGTATTGTTCAAGCATTTTGTATCTAGATGGTCAATTTCATTAAAATGGCGGTATGATGATGAAATGGCGCAACATTCCATTAAAATGGTGCAGAATATGTTAGAAATTACACGGCATTCCATTAAAATGGCGCAGAGTATGTCAAAAATGGCGGAATAATACCGCCATTTTAATGAAATTGACCATCTAGTCCCTTTCCGGCGACTGTAAAACTGTAAAATTCATTCAAACGTCAATTTCTTTAAATTGGCGATGTATATATTGCTGTACTTTGGGGCAGTTCAGGACGCACGGCCTGAATCCAAAATCTATACCTATCCTAGTTTGTGCCCTTAAATTAGCCCATTTGTGAAGATATACTGTATGTCACAAATTTTTGGCTTGTGAAATATCACCAACTTAACGAAATTAAAGTTTTTAATTCATACTGAACAGAGATGACTCACCGTCGTCTCCTCCGTCCTGCTGCTCCGGTTCCAGAGACCGGTGGGCATTGCTCCGTTGCAGTTTCCGGCTCATGTGTCGCAGCAGCCACACGCACAAGTAGAAGCAGATGAGCGCCGCCATGCCCGCCACCACGCCCAAAATGGCTGCGTAGCCCCAGTGCTGCCCGTGCCCCTTGTGCCCAGCGGATTCCTCGTGATGATGGCTCACCACGCGCTCGCCATTCAGCGGAGACATCGATCCTATCCTGCTGGCCATGGCGGTGTGGGCGGAGTTCGTGGACAGCAGCCACTTCGGCTCCACGCCCACGCGGCTGATCAGGCGACGTCCGCTGGGAATGGCGGCCATCACCAGGATCCCCGCCATCGATCACGTATAATGAAGTCCACCTTGATCGATCGATTGATCCGGAGTTTAAGAGCAGTGTCGGATCATGAGCGCATGTACGTGATCGATCATGCGCATTTCATCATTCTAGTTACTTGCGAGATTGGCACTTTTCCAGGCGTTAATCGGTCTGATCTTGAACCTAGCTACTGATATCTATACCAGCCTACGTACCACACTTAGTTTTTAGAGGTTTCTATACTGGAATGTCACGATATTTGCACTCGGGAACACAACTCTCTTATTAAAACTAGTATATTATGTACTTGATAGTATATGCACGGGATTCGGTTGAATTGGGCTTTGAAATGGAGCTGAATGATGACATCTTAGAACATGCATGGTGATGACGGACTAGTGAAGTACCTAGCTCTAGGGAAGGAAATCAAAAGCTTGAGGTTACTGGCGCTTGCACCCCGGCCCCAGCCCCATCATGTTCAGCTAGAACGGTGTTCTAGCTTTCTATATCATCAGAGGGTAGAATCTCACTCTGTTTAATCTTTCATTTCGGCACTCTCAATTGGATGCATGACGACATCGAAATCGAGTTAATTTGATTCTTGAAATTGACGTTCCAAACTACTTCAAACGTCAAACTGATGGTTTTCCTCGACTTTGACGCGGTTCGGGCCCCCCAGCCCGGCCTGAACCAAGATCTATACCTATCCTAGTTTTTGGTCTGAAGTTAGACCTTTGTGAAAGATATGTTTCACAATTTTTACCTTGTGGAATATTTCGCCAATTTAACGAAATTGATGTTTACAGTTTTCAACGAAAACTCAACAAGAATGCAAAAGTTGTTGACAAGTAAGACGCGGTCCAAGGATTGCTGTTCCCTTCACTTATTTTCAGAAGAAAATTTTTAAGAACTAGACGACACTAGATTTCTTCATAATTACAGCACAATCAGTCTGTCGTCGGCCGGAAAGGTCCGAATTTTACAGGGATTATGAATCACAAAGTGGAAGCAAATCAATTTTGTCGTTCAAGCTAAACTGAAACGATCGAATACATGCTCCACTGATCCCGTTGCATGATGTAAATCTAATAGGTTACCATATCGATCTGCTTCCGCTTTGTACTAGTATATATGGCGATCGATATTCATTAGAATCATGGCAGTTCCTCAATTGCCAAAGCCTAGGAGCGCAAGCAATTCTTCTTTGGAAAACTAGAATTATACCTCAGTCTACATTTCATTTTCAAGAGACGATTGCACAAAGCATTGCTAAAGTCGCTCAAACTCGCAAATAATGAAACGAATATAAACCCTTTTAGTCTATTAGCTCGAGTCAGTCCACAATGCGATGGCTTTGCCTCGCTTTCACTTCACTTCGACCTAGAATCTAGAAGCTAGAACGGTGAACTAGCTCAGTCTTTATAAAACCGTCAAACGCACGTCCCAGAAGTACTTGTATGGGACCCAAAAACTATAAAAGAATTGAGTTTTTCAAGCGAATCAATCTTCAAGTGAAGTAATCAGCACTAGCATGTAGAAGAGACATAAGTTACGTACACAGTGTCAATATGGGGCTTTCGGTGATCACATGAGAAACTGAGCAATGCTGGATTGCTCCAGACCTCCAGGGGCAGCTGGAAACCAGAGACGAAGCAGGTAGGATTTGAAGTTCAGCACCTTTAGTGTGAACTGCTGGGATTGTGGCTCAAATTCAGCTTCATCCATCAAAAATTCAAAATGCGCTTCATGTGATGCAATTGGCATCATTAATTTAACCGATTGGGGGTTTCAGTACAATCTTAACTGTTGGCCGTGCTCTCAGTCTCACTCCTCAAGCCCTCATTGCCAGTATACTTACGTCTGGTGGGAGAATCAGGTTTGTCATGTAGTACTGTACCTGGAAAATATATCATCTACTTGCACCTTCATGAGAAATCAGTGGGAAGCTACTAACAATCCTATAAGGCAAGCTGTAACCGTTTGTGGTAAATATGACATTGTGGGATCTACAATGAATATGATCCAGGTAGTCATGAGAAATTTTGGTCAAGCTTGTCCCAAAAGACATGTTTGTAATAGTGATAGATTTTAGCGAAATTAGTGCAATTCTGGTTGCCACATTGAATCCAAGTAATGCTATGTGTTGCACTTGAACGTTTTAAGTAGTGATGTCAGCATTTGAAAGTAAATATATATCCAGCCCTAAGGTGTATCCAGGTTCATTCCTACGTTTTTTGAAAACATTGCTCTTCACATCAACACCAGAAGCATTCGTGACAGGACGTTAAAAGTAGGGATGGCGCCAAAAGCAGTGAGCACAACAGAAAGCAAGGAGACTTAGAATTCTGCTTTTCTTAGTGAGCTTGGTCACATACTTATTAGTCCAACATTCCCATGGACATTTTTACAAGACAAAGTTGTACTTTAGGAAGATTTAGAATCCCTCCAAAGTTGATTTGGTCTGTTAAAGCTTGAAAATCATTCATATATGTCTCAAATCATTCTTCACCCCTCTACTAGGCTTTTCATTGAACTTTTAGTGAAATTCAAGTGGAAAGGGAAGCAACTTAGCTTGTCTTTGGTATGAAGTGATACTTTTGTCAATGAAAGTGGAGTCGGTTCTGAAATGCCAAAATTGTGAAATTTTAAGGTAGGGAGCTTAAACTAGGAATTCTTTTGATTGTGATTTGGACTCATCTAAAATTTTCTAGGCATTGAGCTAGTAGTGAAACACACCTTTGGTAAAAGTTTCACAAGAATCCAATAAATATTGCATCGGGAAGGGCATGCCCCAAAGTGGAAAATGGCTTGAAATCATGCTTTTGGGCTTTTAAGGATTAATGGTAACTCCATGTAATTGAGTCATAGTGTTCATCTCCTCAATATTTTAGAATCTCAATTTATAATATCTAAGCTAAAATTTTTGTTATGAGATTTATATAACAATGAATAAAAGGACAATCTTGGATTTTTGAATTGAAATGAAGCCCAAGGATATGTATTATGACACAATTAGGTGGATTCTCCACTTGATGTACTTAACTTAGCATGAGTTTCCTTGTAAGCAGTATTGGTCATCATGTTTATGAGGAAGGGCCATTCTTACGTAAGTTGGACTGTCCTACCATTAATTTGATGGACTTCCCAAACAAAAAATAGCTTGTAGGTTTTAGGGCTATAGGGCTTTCCATAAAAAAAAGACTTCATACAGATTTACAAATTTGCCACCAAATTTCTAAAGGTTCTTCTACCAAGTGCTCATTAATTAGACATTTCAAAATTTGATGAAATTTCCAAAAATATACTAACCCTAAACTATAAATCAAGCTTCTATTTTGAAAAATTAGTATCTCTAGTGCAAATATGAAAAATGACCCATTTCACTTTTTCCATTAAATTGTCTAACTATTCCTATCTAGAAAATAGAAATTGTAGAATAGAAATATTTTATTCTATTGAATTTCCATTGAGGACTATAGGATGGTGTTGTTTGTTCTTGAACATAAGCTAAAATTATTCATAGGGGGGTTTATAAGTAATAAATTAAATCTTTTTTTTTTGTAGAGGCATAAAATTGCCTTATATGTCTATTTTGTGAATTTTAGATTTTAAAAACATACTATACAAAGTTATAGCCCAAAATCACCTTTCTCAAAAATTGAGGAAATAGAAACAATATAAGTACTTGTTTCCTTGCAAACATCCAGGGTATTTCAAAACCCACTCAATTCAAGAAATCTTCAACTTTTACATATAATCATATTTATTGTTTAAGTACATTTTACTGTGCCAAAATGAATAATCTATTCAAGTTTCAAAAGTCCTATTGTAATTTTCAAATTATCTAGATAAATTTTTAGTTTTAGGGATCTAAAATCTATAATAATTATATTCCAATTATAGATGTCTATTTTAGATGTTGTAATTCTTTCCATCATTATAACCTACATGCACACTCTAAATAACATGTTTATTCCAACTTTAATTTTAGTGATCCAATTACACACTCTCTATATGTACAATATTAAGATCCCGTCATGAATATAATCAATTATAAGATCTCCATCTAAAGTTAATCTTTAAGAGGTTTTAGAGGGTAGAAATAATCAAGAAAATGGAGTATTAAATAGGGCAATTCAATAGAAGAGGTCAATATTCATTCATTTTGTTGTGCCAAATACTTTTACCAATGAGGTTGGAGACACTCTTACCAACCAAATGAGTAACATCTAAACTACTTTAACCTTTAAATGCTAAAGGTGCTAAAAACTACACTTAAATTCATTTGATGGACTGGGTATGCATATACTCTTTAGAGTTGTCTTGTTGAACACATTTATGAGTTTTGGTGTTGTGTTGGACATTTGATGTCATGTGTTGAGTTTTAGCATTGCGAGTTGTCTTATAATGCATCAATGCCAGCTAAGATCATTTGAAATCTCACTGTAACTATGAGCTTAAATTTGAATGTATTATGTGTAAATCATATTGAAACACTTTACTAAAAAGAAACTTAAATTTGTCAGCATCATAAACAAGTGGTAAATTTATTGGAAGTCAAAAGTAAATTGACTCTATTAGACGTTGCAAGGGCTTTACTAGATGTCATGTGATGTCAAGTTGTTGCGATGTCGCCGTGTCCAAGAAGAAAACCATGATACTAAGGGTTAAAACTCTTGACATTACAACCTTGGAGAGAAATTTGGAACTTAATTACTTTTATTGTCCATCTTGTACTCTTGAGAGAACTTCAATCAACTTCTATTTTTGTTAATCTCTCTCCCTTGATTATTCAAAGCTGAAATGTTGTTTGAAAGTTTTTATTCTATCTTTTAGGTGAAGGTTCTCTACCTCCTTTGAATAATTATTTCCCCACAAACCACTTCTTATTTTCCTAATACATACATCATATATTCAAATTCTCCCCAAGAGTTGTAATGTCATTCAAAGACATTTTTCAAATGCTCTTGCCAAAATAAAAAATACTATTTATCTAGTATTGCTTAATACAAAGTTGTTTTATTGAATCCAAAATGTTCAAAACTAGGAAAAAAAATCTTATTGCGGAAATTCACAATATACAAATGTTGCATGAGGTCTTAACTCTTGAATTCCCCAAACACCATACTTTGGTACTAATTAAACTTCAAATTTATATAAAATCTTTCTAAAGTACTATTTTTGAGAGTTTCTTTAGTTGCATATCCTTCAAATTGTATTTTCAGCATCGAAAATCTAATTTTGGAAAAAATTGTGAACAATTTTTCAATTGAAGATTTTATACAAGGGTGTCCACTGTCCACAATAAATCTTGAATTTTGAATGTTAGAGGCTTATGGAGATGAGCTTGAAATAGTCTAGATCTTAAGGAAAAAATCACATTAGAAATTCATTTAAGAAAATTATAAAGTACATTTTGGGAAGCTGCAAGTCAATTATAGTTACGCATGTTGTATCCTTTAGCCTCATATTTTTTTCATATGACTTCAATTCTAGATTTGATAGGTAAAATATTGGATTGAAAGACTTCAAATCACTTTCATAGTTTTAGCACCCTCTTGATCAAACATTCTAGTTTTTCAATCCATAAGTGATATTGTTGTGTTTTTTTTCCAATGTGATCCATAACACATCTAATTTGAATTCATATGATTATGATTTTTTTTAAATGATAAATCTAATCAAAACTTGGGCTTTTTGTTTACTTTTGACTGCTTTGCGTAAACTCTAAGAAGTTCAAAAAAAGTTCTTGAACATTTAGGGGGTTAAAAGCCTTGTCCTCTCAAGCAAAGAAAACATGACACATTTTTATCATCTTGAGTTTTTTGGCAAAATTTTGCATTGATAGGATTGAGCCTCTTAGACTTTGTCCCTCCAGATTCCAGAATTGCACCAGTGTTGCGAAGGCTTGTGGCAAGGTACTGTTCCAGAAAAACCAAGCTAATTAATACTGACTAAAAGGGCCTTCTTACATGTATCATTGGGTGGGAAGCTTCACAGGGAGTGCTACAGGTGAATATTGCAATTGCACTTTCATGTGGACTCAGTGAGTGGAGAGGAATACAATAAGAAATCAACACGTAGTAGATTCTTTCAAAAGTGACTAATCTCCACCAATGAAGTTGTCCACTGATATCGGCAAAACTTCCAAACTCCTCCTTTCCCGCTTGCCCACCCCCGCAAGACAATCGGTTAAGCCTAATTCGGCTTGTTACAGCTGGAACTCTCATGCCAAATTGCCAACAGCTTGGCCTCAAATGACGCCAAGAATCAGGAAGTTAAACATATTTTTCGAGGAAGCGAGTCTGGACAGATCAGTTCGCAGAAACTTGTACTTGCATGCAACAATCGGAACCTGGTCGTGATTGCATCCACCAGACGTATCGAAAGCCAGACTTGCAAACGCAACTGCCTAGGGACTGAGGACGCTAAATCCTCCATTCACGAGGCAGGGCGAATTTATCACAGAGCAAAAACGCAGGAATTTTTGCCACACATGATAAAATTTTCCAATTTCGAATTCATATTTGCAATCAGAAATCCCAAATCCTTTGAGGAAGGGGAAGAACATAGAAGTTAAACAGCACAAAATAGGGGCTTTGTTTTTTACATTTATCCTGGAGAACACAAAATTCACCTTGCTAGTCCCACTTTGAATGGAAGATTTAGCATTCTGCACTGCCTCACAGCCCAGCTAGTCTCTCTCTACTAAGGGCCTCCTACCATGTGAGTAGGGCCGGCGAAGTTCCCCGGTGAAGCTACAGTGTCAAAAAAGAAATTGTAGTGCTATGTGGACCGGGTGGGTGGGGAGAGATCCAGTGAAAATTCGACACGTAATGATTCCCATCAAGTTGAGCCGGCAAGACAATGGATATTCACTTCTTGTCTTTCAGTGCTTTTTCCACCGCCCCGACTCACATGACAGGAGACCCTAATTCCTGCACCGCGGCTGAGAAGTCCAAAGCAATATAATACTCACATGAATTCCTGTAACTTACTGTTGACAAAGTCCCACGCATGTGACATGTGCAAGCAATTCGGCGTGAACAGAAGCAAGGCACGGAAAGCGTGCTTGGAAGACGTCCACGACGCACTCACAAGTGAAGAGATGAACGGATTTGGCATCAAACAAGCCTTATATTGGATGGGTGGGCCGGGGTGGATTGACCCCCTTGCTCGTCCCCCCAAGTCATTCCAGGGGTGTATGTAAGAAAAAGGACTCCCTATTTTGTGTTTCATTAATTTATCTTCTCTACCTCTCCTAGCTAATTTGGAGCCACTGATTGCAAATATGAATTCAAAATTTGCAAATTTTATCATGTGTGAAAAACTAAAAAAAATTCAGGGTTTTTACTTGGGGAAGAGCAAGGGGGTCAATCCACCCTGGCCAGATGGGTGCGACAAATTTTGGTGAAAATGGAGGCAGTTTCACTCACTTCTTTTGACCCTGAAATGAAGTTAGGGATTTCAAATGTCCTATATATGCATGACTTTCTATATTACTATAAAAACAAAGAATGCAGATATTGGTTAAAAAATTGAATTATTTTTGATTGAATATATATCTTAAATCCGGGTATGTGTTCTTCTACGTAAAAAACTATAGTTAGATATAAACTAGCTCATAAGTTCTGTTAATTTGAGCTTTGGGCACTTGAACACCCCCTTGAATGTCTTGGTTTTTAGAACTCTTTGCACTTTGAAGCACACCATTTCAAATTTTCAACAAAGATGACCATGAAAGTAATTATATCTAAATTTGTTTGAATAAACATTGTTCTTATTGTTAAATTGCCTATGTATTCTTTGGTTGGATCTTTTCGGAAGTCAAAAGGGTGTTTTAGATTTTTGTCTTTTGCATAACTTGCGTTTTTAGGACACCTTATGAATAGATTTCAAACTATTGAAAATAGGTGTGATGATTAGCAATCCTAAGTTCTCATGAGTAGGAACAATACATTCTAGGCAAGAATTTGTAGGGGTCAGATTTAGAAAGGGGAAATAATTAGATACACTTACCTTCACATAATTAATTATTTATCTTCAAAAATCTGGATGGAAATCGACAAGGGGGAATCAAGGTGGGGATGTCCTTACCTTCCTTACCCTCATCTTAATAATATGTATATTACATGGTGCATTGGGCATAGCTTGTGGGTTATATCTTTAACTCTTAAAGGTTATAATTTACATTGATGGAATTGTAATCTTTTGGATAATTAGATGTTGGAAGGAAATAGTGAAGATATGTCAACTTCTAAAGTCTCGAGGCCTTTTCTTTCAAAAACAACTCAAAATTACCATTTCTATTATGTTGAGCCATGCAAACATGCAAACAAAGGAAAGTTTTTTGGAAAAGCTTGACCATAGGATCTTGCACAGTTGTACTACACATGTAAGAGAGCATATGGTAAAAGTCTGCGAAGTTTTAAAAGTTTTAAGGTATTGATTGGAAAATATTATTTGATAGAAATTGATAGATAAGAATTTTTGGATCCTACCTAATAATTTTAGATGACTTTGATCACCATTTGTAGAAATTTATTGCACTACAAATTCTAAATGTATAGTACTAAAAAACATACTCTATATTAGTCATATCTCTACCAATTAATTTTTAGAGGTACCAAAGACATGGAATATTATTGTATAATATTTTCATTATAAAGTCGTGTCTATTCCAAAAAGCCTAACAACTCATTACTATAGTGCTACAAACGCTTTGAAAATCTGAATTTCCGTCTAGGCAATTTAACCCCTAAAGGATGAGGCATATTTTGGGCACAAATTGTGAAAAACTGCCACTTCTTAGGGCAGTAAGAAAAAATAAAAAAAAGAATTTTTTTTCAAAATTCAACCATACAAGTTTGTACTAGACTACTATGGGAATATGTGGAAAAAATTTCAGAAACTTTGACTGCATGGATTGAAAGATTATAGCGTTTGAAGTTAGAAGAAAAAGTTTTTTTTTGACCCTGCCCGACAAGGCCAGCAAACTTTAACTCCTGTGAAAGTGAGATTTTTACACTATACATGTTTATTTGTTTTGACATTTTTATCTTACATCATGAAAATTACATACCTACAAAATTTTAGAAGTGAAAGAGGAGTTTTGTAAAAACTGCCTGATAAAAAAAAAGAGTTTGGGGCAGTATAACTTTTGATCTAGGCATCCAATCGGGAAAAAATTATTTTCCTACTTAGGAGGTACATGTTTACACCTTGTGTTAAAATTTTGTGAACATCCGACCAAAATTGACTTCATAGGAAACTACTGGATTTTGATTGTCCGTTCAACAGACAATTGTCCTTTAGGGCAATTAGGGGTTAAGAACGTATTCCTTAGTTATAGACAGCACAAACTTTGAGCCCTATCTATCATTGTCTTGAAACCATACAACCATTTGGAATGAGATTTTCTCACCTCACAAAATCTAACTCATAAGTATGATCACCCATTTTTTATCACTTAAGCAATTCAACCTACCTCCGGCATGGGAAAAGTTTAGGAAAAAATTTCCTAGTGTAAAAAAATAGATTTAAGGAGGATTTCATAATTTCCTAAATTTTTCCCCATAAAAGCAAATTTATCACAATTTTTTTTCATGAAGATTTTATTTGTCTCATTCTCGATATGTAGGCAAACCCATTTCCAACCATAGGATGTTTCCATAATCGATGTAAGGCTTTCAATGTACACCTTCTGGGCATTTTTGTTATCCCAAGGGTCCTATGGTGCATGAGCTGTCACCTACAATTCACATGATCAGAAATGGAGCAGCCTAAACTACAAGAATGGGAGGCTGATTGAAAATGGGTGATCTTCTTTAGTCTACACCTCCTAGACATTTTTGTTGTCCCAGGGGTCCTCTGGTGCATGAGCTGTCACCTACAATTCATCTCATTGGAAATGGAGCAATCTAAACTACAAGAATGGGAGGCTGATCGGAAATGGGTGATCTCCATTACTCCATTTCAAGAACCATCTGCACTGTTTGTGACGCATTCTTGGGGGCGATTCTAAATGCCCGTGCCGGATTTCAGAACCTCCTACAGTACCGCCTAATTTCCAAGTCAACTGCACGTGGTTCTGTAATTCTGTTCAGTTGCATTCTAGACGACGATCCCCACTCATGAATTGAAACCGGCGGAGATCTCGACACCGGCTCAGCCTAGAAAGTGAGGATTGCATCAAGTGGCACACACTCGAACTGATCACTCCTCACACTGAATCAGATTGAATTCAAATAACTTAGACCGAGATGGCCAAAGATAATTGGAAGTTGATTCCACAACTCCACAGTTCGTCAACCGGACGATTTTGTCTTGACTAAACTAAAGGATTTAATAAATGGCCACAATTCAAGTGGACTGAGTGAAATGGGGAAATCTTCAGAAGGTCTAAAACTCGCGGCGCATCGGTCGTGTGGTATAGTGATTCTGGGCAAAACGTGCTTCACGCAGGGTTGACTTCTCACTGTTGAAACTCCTATTTATGCTTTTGAAATGATATTCGTTTGTTGGGTTGGTGCATTTTTTAATAATAGTAAGAAAGATTCAGCACAAATACATTTTATTTCGATAAATGTGGAGATTTCAATCAATGAAAATCATGGAATTTGTAAAAATAATTGTTCTCGTCTCAGGTTGTCAGTAACATAGGGACGGCCCTTCCAACTGTTCCAAGTCGTGGCGGGCACTTGTTTGGTTGGATTTTCATCTATACACCTCCTGCAGGTATCTAACAAGAGATACCTTAGTCTCTTGGATCCAAGGGGAGGTAGTATGTGGCAGTGTTAAAAATGTTATGTGCTTTTTTAAGTCTGTTGAAGTGCACTTTGATTGGTGGGAGTTTCTATTGTGGCCACCTATTTAGAAGTTGAGAAAAGAACATAAGCAAAACAAGTGGAATCCACAATCATTGAAAAAATACAAGGATTGCAAGGGTCCAAGATGACAATGTGTTGGTGTAGTAGGCAATTATTTTGTAGAAGGTAGATTGATTTTTTTAGTTTGGTGTATAATTGTATATGTGGTGGGAGAAATCTTGTAGGAGATCTTGAAAGTTGGGCTTCCTAATGGTGGTATCAAGCACATTTGTCAACTTACATGTTTGATAAAGGGATTTTTTTTATTGTTTGGCCAATGTCTAAATTTGAATTTTCTTGCACCTATAACATCAACTTTGTTAAAATGGCCCAATTCCGGCACCCAAAGGTCTAACATCTATGATAAGTATGGATTTATATTTCAATATACATGTCCTAAGAGATGACAAAGTAATGGAAAAATGTCAATTTCATTAAATTGACATTTTATTAAAAAAAAATTTGTATGCATTTTTTATGATAATAATTTCAATTTCTAATTATAAACTGGTGAAAAATGTAAAAATTAACTTAGAAGGTTAGTATGCCAATTCTATTGAAAATGCCATATTAGTGGCGATGCTCTTATTCTACTAGTAATTTGCTACCAAGAGTGACTCTAATAGGGCCCTTCATTGTGTAGTGTTTGTCATTGGATCTACAACTTAACCCTTGAAGGGGCATTGAGGACCATATCACAACCAACAATATTTGTCACCTACTAGTCTTTGATGTAATTTTGATATCCTCATTTCTTACTATTTCTGCAATTGAGATGCCCCAATCACTTTTGTAGGGTGCTAGTATTGTGTTCATATTTTTAGGTTCCTCTAATATAGAACATGCCCACCTATTGTAGGAATAGACCACAATTATTTCAGCTCTATATCATTAATTTTGAGTACTCAATAGTACCAAAAACTTCTAATAAAACTTGAAAGTATGACAAATTAGCAAAATAGAATCCATCTCCAATAAAAAAATTCAAGTTCATTGGATTCATGCTTCAAAAGTTTTAGTAGATGACAAGTGGCTATTACACTATGTTAAGACATAAAAAAAGACCGGTGTTTCTTGCCAATACCTAGGTAAGTTGAGCCATCTAAATTAAAATATAAATTTGTATGACATATGAACATAAGCTAATTTTTTCTACATATGTTAGTAGAAGTTTGTCTACAAAGTTTTTGCAAGTTTGAAGATGGAAGTATGGACTAGAGGGATGAGGAAAATCTTCTCCTACTATTGGACATACAATTGAGGTAACTTCTATAGTACATGAGATTTTGCATGCACCATACACTTTGGTCATATAAGTTGAAATAGTAGTAGCAAATCTTACTTATCTTCATGTTTCTATTAGTTGAAATAATTTGTGCAATATGTTATTAAGGATAAATACTCTATGCATATCATTTTGGATTTTTAGTTTGGTATAAGGAGGAGGTATTATATTTTACAAGTGGTGCAAGAATACCTTGAAATAGATATGTATTTTGCAATGCAATTCCCTAATGGAATTCAAAACATTGAATTCTACAATTGCAATGGACATAGGAATTGCATAGATTACTCATTTATGTTCTTGAAGACACAATTTAAAATGGCAATGCAAAGAAAATTGTCCTTTTTGATTCCATATTTATTTCCATGCCAAACTTTATAAATGTTAGCAACTATAATGTTCAATATGTATAAGTAAATGATTCTAATTGGTCAACAATTAGGAAACCAAGAGATGCCTAAACTTGGAAATATATGGGGTTCAAAGGATTGACGAAAAATGAAAAAAATATCATGTCCTGATGAATACCTACTTTGAGAACCAATGATTGTGTACAAATTATAACTCTACATCAAAGATAAATTATAAACCTTTACAAAAGAAGTCAGATATATGCATGGCATTGAACATCACATGTCAAATTATTTGGTAGTACCATTAAAATTGGTAAAAGGAAAAAATTGAAGAATGTAATACAAAAAATGTGCACCAAACAAAGGGACCATGATCACTATCTATATGAATAAAAAAATTCTATTGATTCTCCCTAACCTTCATCTATGTTGGATGTGCCACCATGGCACTGAATGCCACCTAAAGCAAATGACATGGATGTCAACTAAGCAAATGTCACTCACCAATTGCATTGTAATAAAATATCACTAGAAGAAAACATCGTTCAACTGAATGTTGTTTTCTTCTAGTGAATGTGGATGAACAAAAAAACAAAATTCCTCAATGACTATCAACATTCATCATCCCTCTTGGATGTGTCACCACAACATTCAATGCTATAAACCCATGTTGATGTGGACCTAAACCTACCAAAAAGTTTTCATTTCTATCCAAACCAACTTGTCTTCATCTACACAGAAAATTAATAGAATCTTTCTTGTATTTATCTTCCAACAGACTCCAATTCTTTAGTAGTAAGACCTCTTTAAATGGGGGCAAAAGATCTCACACTATGCCTTCTACTCATCTCCTTGTTGATGCACAACCTCTTTGACCCTTAATTTGGCACCCCTAGGGACTCCATATTGGGTAGACAAATTTGTCATAGACCTTAGAATTTTGCAATGGGCTTAAATTTCAACAAGTTGATGTTTCTCTTTGAGTTTGCAAAAAGGGTATAATCTAGGACTTTTTAGCTCTCTATTGGAGGTGTACTCCCCATAACTTCCACGAGATGCTTAATTGTTGGAATCGGGCTCAAGGTTGGCATTGGGGCTTTCGACGCAAGTGGTCAATGAAGATGAGGCAGATAGTATCCTTTGGTGCGTGCTCTCCATGAGATTGTATTGATTTTTTGACATTGTTGGGACTAAGTTAGGGACAATTCAAGGATTGTGTGTTGGCTCAAAACTGCCTTGCTTCTAGGTGATTGCAAAAAAGAACAGTTGTTTTTTGTAGTGTTTTGGCAAAAATAGGGATTTTAATGGTGAATACTATGAGAGTTGTTAGTACTTTTTAGTGGAACAATCTTAGTTGTTGAGAGGAAAAATTTATGGCTAGAAGTATTGTTGCAAGTATTATGGACTACTTGTCAGTATTCAAATGGTACTATGTAAAATAAGATAGTTTTCACAAAAAATAGATACAACAAGGTATAAATTAATAAAAAATAGAAAATCATAAAGATAAAAAAGTAGAAATTGGCCACTTCTAAGGACTTGATAGTGATGAGATTTAGTAAAAAAATGATCTTGAAACCATCTTTAACCCTTAAAGTTCCTTGACTATGTTTTCACCAAAAACGTTCGAAAACTGCCATTTTTAGCACAAAAAATAAATTTAAGAAAAAAAACATTTTAGAATACATGTAACCGTAGGATCTTGTAGTAAGTTGTTTTGAAAAGATGTGGAAAAAATTTCAGAAATTTCCACCATGTGGGGTGGAAGATATTAACATTTGAAGTGACAAAAATCAGTTTTTTTGCCCTGCAAAATACCGGGCAGCAGCACTTCAGAAGGTCACATTTGTATGAAAAAATGTCCAAAATGGTGGTGCATCTTTGGATTCATTCTTCAAGGCAAGTTGGCTATGTTCTTGAAAATTTTCGAATCATTTGGAATTGTACAACATATAGGAAAAAAATAGTAAGTAGAAAGAAGTAGAGAATAATTCAAAATACTAAATTGTCAAAATTTTAATTATGGAATTGAAAAATGACAATCCCAATGGTTGTAATGTTTTAATAAAAAATCTACATCCTATAATTTTAATTTTTTCAAGAAATATGAAAAATCAAGTTAAATAAAGGACTTCAAAGTTTATTTTAGAGTAAAGATTCCTTAACTGCCCGCAAACTAAAATTCCTCATAACTTTCATCAAATTGATCAAAATGGACTAATTCAAAGCTTTCCCCATATATGTAAATCTAGAAAATCAATTTCAAATTTTTATTTTTGAAAAAAGTGATTTTTTCAAATCTGCCCGAGCTGCCCGAGTTGAGAAATAAACAACATTTTGCATCATAACTTTTTACTTGTATACTCAAATGAAATGAAATTTTGCATGCATGGAAGATATTCCTCGTCCACACCTTGTCAAAAAATTTCAGCCTAAATGAGTGAAATCTCCGCTCACGTGTACCTGCCCAAAAAAGTTATGTTGCCAAAAACACAAGGCTGGTCCTTTAGGGGTTAATGTTTAGAAGTGCACAGGCTTAGGAGCTTTATTTGCATGAAAGTGGAAGACATAAAATAATATATTTTTAGGAGCCCCTTGGTAGGAACATGCCTACCTATTGTGGGACTAGACAACATAAATTTTAGCTCTAAATCATCAATTTTGGAATTTGGATACTTTCCAATATTGAAATCCTTTAAACTTTAAAGGTAAAAGATTAGCAAAATTGACTTTTAGATACAATATGATTGTGAGAATGATTTGACAAACTTATAGTCACTTTCCAATTTTGTACTCTTTAGGCTAGTATTTACTTTTCTATGAACTTTTGGAATTAAATATTTAAAAATAAAACAAAAATAATTATAACACTAAAAGTAAAGAATTAGGCCAAAATTTTAGACCTAAAAAGATGTAGGTCAAAAGTTATTCATGAAATAGAATGACAATTCTTTTGAAGAAAATAGGTACTTTGAAGTTTAAATTTGTAAAAAATAGAAAAAACAATATACGAAGAAATAAAAATTTGATATTTGGAAGGACTTCATGGTGAAGAGATTTCACCAAAAGAATGAGCTTAAAACCATCTTCAATGTTTAGAAGTACACATGCAAGAGAGTCCTATTTGAATGAATTGGTCATGTTGAGGACATAAAATAGTATATTTTTAAATTTCCCTCAATAGGAATATGCCCACCTAGAGTAAAAATAGGCCATAAAAATTTCAACTCTAGATCATTAATTTTAGATACTCCTAAATTTGCCCAAATCCCTAAAATTCAAAATGTGACAATTTTGGAAAATTGATTTTTAAATAGAAAAGAGTTTTAAATTTTTTTTGAAATATAAGGGATACATTAGAGAAATTTTGGACTCTCTGGAGGGCTACTTAGGGTTGACAAGCCACTCTATTTCAAGAGCCCTGTAGGGCTATTGAAAGAACAGAATCTTTGACAAAAAACAGATTCACCTTATGTGAATATCTTGAATGAAAGGGAGTATATCTTAATTTTCTATTCTCTTTTGAATATAAAATTGTAGTTGCCACAACCTTCCTCCAATGCTTGTGTACCAATGCTCAAGTACCAATGTTCTAACAATTGACAATACATTGATTAGCAGAAATAGGGGAAAAGTTCTTGCGTAGGCAAAAAGAAAATAATGTTGGGGTCCTTTTAGGTGCTTCTAAACAACCCTATGGAGATTCAAAATTTTCTCTAATAACAATTATACTCAAGACAAACATTTCTATTAAAAATTTCAAATATATGCAAGTCATTCTTCAAAATTCATCACGAAGGAAAGCTTTGTCACTCTTCATCATGTGATGTATTAAGTATTGATGTTTCTTGCAAACACCCAACAAAATGATTCTTAAAATTTTTGAAGAAATAAGAGACATGATCATAATTGAGACAACCATATCCAATAAAAAAATCCAAGTTTATTGGGCTTATGCTTCAAAAGTTATAATGCATGATAAGTCAATCACACTATTTGTGATGGAAAATGGATTGTTCTTTCTTACAATCACCCTCCTCTGTGGGTCTTCACCATCTTCTAAGATGTGATGAACCACAAAATTTAGGTCAACTGAAAAACCATTGACAGAGTCTTTCTTGCACTTGTTGGTCCAACTAAGAATGTATTGAGAATGTGTTGAAGATGTGTCTAAAACAATTAACGATAGATATGAAATTTGATAATGATAGACACCTAATCGCCTAAAACTCTATGGGGTAAATGGCTACTTATGCATCTACCGTAGACTAGGAAGATTCATAATTTTCTTCATATTAAGTGTAGTTACCTTGTGCTTCAAACAAAAAGCACAAAAAACCCTTTGAGGATTAGTAGTGGAATTCACATAAACAAGTGTATTTAGAAGTTCCATGGCAACTTGTGTGAGTGCAAGAAACTACAAACAAACATGAGTGTACACAAAGATTTGAGTTGTAACTCCACTTTCTAAAATCATAAAAAGGCTTGAAGCACCTCCACCACCATCTTTCTTGCAATGTCCGTCATGTCGAACTCTTGCACAAGACAATGTTGCAATCCACTACACCATTAGAGCATCTCACACACTAAAGTATGATTCAATGTGAAGCTATTGCATCATATGCCTTTCTAGAAGACTTGCTATAGTAAGCCAAAATTCATGGAATACAACTACAATATGATTGAGCCTTGGATCTGCTTGAAGCTTGCAACATGATGTCCTTCTTCTTCCCTACTACTCATTGACATGCGAATTCCAATGGACATTGACATGGGGCATGTCTAGGCAACCCCTCTAAGCACTAGACACTTGAGAAATACGTTGTCGTATTGTAAATGTGTTCATTATGTGAAAATGCATAATTGTTTGTTAAATTGGAGGGGTTTTTTTCTAGAGTTTCAAGAAAACAAATGGGGTTATACTCCACTTGAACTGGTTTTTTACCTCTATTTGACAAACATTTAGTTCTTTGATTTTTATACTAGAAGATATTTTAATATGTTAGTTAGTTTGTTTGAAGTTGTAAAAAACGAAAGGTAAAGCTTGTTTTACCTTTTCCTTATTTTTATTTTTATTTTTAATGGATTAGAAATCTACATAGATGATATGGATAGACTTATTGAGAATAGGAAGTGGACCATGTGGGTATTATGGCCCATATAGCATCTTAGTGGCCAAAATCCACTAACTTAGGTGGATGGCATGGAGGTTGAGGTGGTGGATGGGGTTGAGGATGATCTTCTTCCTCCTCCTTGTTTGTTTAGGGAAGCCGTCACTTTGAGAGAGGATATCACTTTGTACATGGAGAGTTTGGTAATGAAATTTTGAGAGCTTGTGTATCTTGTTTTTGTGTTTCCAAAAAGCTATCACTCATGAAGTTTGGAGTTAGTATGTGTAAGTTATGAGTTTGGGAGTGAAGTGTTGTGAAGTTGCCTCAAACTTTCAAGAGAGTGAGCTTTGAAAGGCTATGAAATGTGGACAATATTTTTTATTTGAGTGAAACTTGGTTATCTTGTAGATGTTCATGTTAGCTTTCCAAAATGGGTTTATTTTCTTGATTTGGAGGTAGTATGAGAAAGTTATAGGCTTGAGAGTGAAAGGGTGAAGGGATACTTTCGGGTTTTCAAGTGAGTGAGTTCTGAAAGGCTATGAAATGTGGACCGTACTTTGTATTTGAGGGAAACTTGGAGAACTTGTATATGTTCATGTTAGCTTTTCAAAATGGGTTTATTTTCTTGATTTGGAGGTAGTATGTGAAAGTTATGAGCTTGAGAGTGAAATATAAGTGAGCTGCCTTTGAGTTGGGAAGGGTGAACTTTGACCAACCATAAAAGTCAGACAGTATCTTAGTTTTGAGTGAATTTTGGAGAGGTTGTAGAACTTTTTGTTAGCTTTTCAGAGGCATATTACACTCTTAGTTTGGAGTTGTATAGCGAACGTGGCACTCAATCAACTATCAGACACTTCTTTTAGGGGAGTTCTTGAAGGATATGACTTTGTTTCTATAATTTTTTACCATACATGGGGTATATTGAGACTCCATGACATCTTTGGAGGGGTGTATGGAAGGGTGATAGTATTTTGGTTCATATGGCATCATTGGGGGGATTTATTATTATGTTTGTGACTTTGGCCATGGGATCTTTCATTATTTGAAGCACATCTAGTTGCACCTAGAAGCCCCGCATTTTCCCAAAGCAAGGCCTCTTTACTCGACAACATAGCAGAGTGATTGCAAGAAATACTTGCCCTATTTTTTGACCCCTTGGCCTCAAACATGTGTTTTTTTACTCATAACTTTTGTGTCCTATGTCAGTTTTATATGAAATTTGAAATAAAGAACATGTAGTAGTTTTAGACATTGAGTGATTTTTTCCATTTAAGAAAATTATTTTACTATTTTAAAACAATCCCCAATTAGGGTTCTACCTTAACCATTATCAGGGGTTTTAATACTATTTTTGACCCAAAAATGCAAATTTGAAGTTCAAAATTGTGATGCAAAGACTTCTATTAAAATCACACAAGCCTATAAAGATATTTTCTAAAAATAATAAACTATCTACCTTTGACATATACTCAAAGTACACTCACTTTACACAAGTGCACAAAACACAATTATTTTTTGCCAAAGATGGAAATTGTTGAAAAGGAGCATACTTGAGTTAGGAAATATGTCTTTCTGAATTTTATTTTTTTGAATTTTTGAAATATTTTCTAAAAATCAAATGTCAAAGTGTACATTTTCTTGGTATTTTCCATTGTACTTTTTTTGTGTATAACTTTTAGAGATAAACTTTTCTAGGTCACTCTGAATTTTTAGAGAAATTATAATTTCAATCTTATACAAAACTCCATATTTAATTTAATTTAAAAAAATTATTTTGAGAGTCACAATAGTCATTGAAATAGGTTGTTGAGCCAAAAACAACACATGTTTCTTACAATGACCGAGAAGTGTATCTTTGTATAGATCATCACTTGTTCTTCTTTGAAAATTCTAGAAGCTACGGAAAGAGTCCAAATGAGTCCAAATCATATCATCCAATAGTTGTACACATCAATACATAGTTCATATTCTAGGTTGAGGCCCTATTGCTAAAGGACCCCTTAGAATACAATGAAAATTGTTGATACAACCAAAAATGGGTTGTTCAACTCAATCAATTGTTTAAGGATTAATACTAACTTGCTACAGTGCTTCCCAAAATCTATTGGTTTATAGATTAAGATAGTTGAACCTTAAAGCACCACTCTTTTCATTTCTTGCCAACTACGCTTCAAGAATTACCAAGTATCAATTGGCAATTGAATAGCTATTATTTGAAGAAGCTAATGGGAGTTGAAACATTTTTTACTTCAGTAGTAGCTCTTTAATTGGAGTCTAGTAGCATGAATAGGTATCCTAAGCTTTTCAACTTTGTAAATTCATGGAACATTTTGTGCATGTTACATACTTCACAAAATTACAAATGACTTGGGTTGAATTCTCTTTAGGAGGCTAAAATTCTTTAATTTTTTTTAAATTGTCATTTGAACAATCCACCTAATAGGGGTAGAAAAGAGGATGATAGAATTGGGTGCTATTAAAGTGGAGGCACCTATCCCATCACTTTAAGCAATTCCACATACTTTGAAGTGGAATCAAAACATAAAATTATTTTTAAGATATTGTCAATGGTGATTGCAAGAAATACTTCACGTTTTTGAATCAAAAATATAGTTTCTAGCCATAAGATTGACAATAGTATGCAAAACTATCAATATTGTGGGTCAGTGTCACATAGGCAAATCTAAACTGCTGATTCAAGGCCTCTATAAATTTGTATTATTGATTCAGTACTATGTCATACGATGAAGTACTAAAAACTACTGCAAGGTACTACAAAGGCCATTGGGAATAGAAAATAACAAAAAAGGTGTGTGTGGACCTTTTAATTTTTAATAATTTCAAAAACATTCCATAAAAGGTCCATTTTTCTAGAAAAGATAGTGCTTACATTGCACCAAAAAATTCATTTAGGAAAATTTTTCCTTCTTTGTAGACTTCATACAAAGGAAGGTCACTTTGGCCCCATGTGTGCAACCAACATGTTTCTATTTTCATAAAATCTCATCATGAGTCCTTGTAATGTTAGTAGACCTCCAACATGTCCAATTTGTAGCTTCGAATTTGCATTTTTGTGTCAAAAATAGGACTAAAAAACTCCAAAATGGTCAAAATAGACATCTGATCAGGGCAATTTAAAAATAGTAGATTAATTTTGAAAAATTTGAAAAAAAAATCTCAATGCTTGAAACTACAACATGTACCTTCATTCCAAATTTCATGCCAAACAGACAAACGATGCAAAAGTTATGAGTAAAAAAACACCTGTCCAAGGGCAAGAAGGCAAAAAATAGGACAAATGTTTCTTGCAATCACCCTCAATTGAAAATCTTGAATTTAAAAAAAAAATTGAAAATGTATAAATATGCTATAAATTTATCAAGTTCAAATACATAGTTTATTCAATTATCCCAAATAGATATTTGCATTCTTGTATGCAAGCTCTACATATTTTTAAAATTGATTTAAGATACTATGACTATGACGAGAATAGGTGTCTCTACCTTTAGTTACTTGAATTATTCTAACTAACTATTGGTAAAGTGCAACAAACTCGTAAACATACTAGTACTCTACAACAATACAACATATATTCTACTAAGACACTTCATTCCACAAAAAAGAGACATGCAAACTAAGGCAAGAGGATTGGTTCTAGAAGAGAGTCCATTAGAGAAAATATAGGGCTCTAGAGGGCCGTTTGTTTTTCAATTCGAGTTGTCTTGTCAGATAGATTTTCAAGTTTCAGTATTGTATTGTACGTCTGATGTGGTGTGTCAAGCTTGTCTTGTGTTGAATTTTATTATCACAAGTTGGATTATAAGGTCATCAATGCTAGCTAAGAAAATTTGAAATCTAATTGTAATTATAAGCTTAAACTTGAATGTAATATGTGTAAATCAAATAGAGACACTAAGAGACTTCAATAAAATGAGACTTCAATATGACAAAAATCATAAATGGATAATAAATTATTTGAAAATCAACTCTAAAGTTGACTTTAGTAGACATTGCGAGGGACCTATGAGACATCACATGACATCTATTTGACATATTGTCGTTAGTGTTCTTGTAAACAACTAGGCTATCAATGATAGACAAAATAGGGAAGTATAGGGAAATAAAAATATATATTTAAGAAATACTTTAAAAACATATTAAAATTATAAAATTATAAAGAACTTAGTTTTTCATGTCACCTCAAGTGGCATGAAAAATAACATTTTCTTTTATACAAAGAACAATTATGACAATACTATAGTTTTGCCTTGTCTTTTCCTTTTGATGGGTTGTCAAAGAGAGACCATATAGCATGATAGATAGGGCTCGAGGACCTTCAAACTAGCATTCTAGGCAGCTATTTGAAGGATCATACCAATGATTGGAAAAACCAACGGCTAGTTCAAAGTTAACTGGTGGATTTGGGAAAAAAAATCAGTTGCAATTTGAAATTAGAAGACGCTAAATCGGGAAGACATTTTTAGAACCGGAAATCAACTGGTGGTCTAGTGCCACCCAAAATTTGGAGGATATTTGATCGCTTCCTTAGAATATTTTGGGGATTTCAGATGCCTTGCCAAAAAAATTATTGGCTAATACTTGGCTAATGAAGGTTTGTTACTACTAGATATCAACCTTTGGTTTCAAGTTGTAAGGGAGTACAAAGTGGATGGATTGAACTTTTCGAGATATATGGGCTCTAATTAGTTGGAGTTCATCTTTGAAATTAAAATACCTTAACCTACTAACTATCTAACTCTTATTGAAATTGTTAAGTGTCAATGTGTGAGCACCGCAACATGTGAAAGGGCATTTTCAGTGTAGAATAACATCAAGCAAAAACTTTGAAATCGTATGACAACATCCAATTTGGACAGTGTCATACAATTGGCCTTGGAAGGACCTGAAAAAGACTATGACAACATTATAGAAGGGGCTATTGTCTCGTGGAAGAATTCCTCTAAGTTTTGCCATTTATATGCGAATCTTGAGTGGTACCTTACAAGGGCAACAAAAGAAATATTTGAAGAATGTGAAATTGGTACTTCCTGAACTCTTTTGATTTCATGCAACCTTTTAATAACCATCTTCAACTCCATATTGCATGGGTTAGGAGGATCCTTGGCCTTCAAGTGGTGAAGGGCTTTGTTAAGTTTGCTAGGTTCAATTCCTACTAAGGATGCAATATTAATTAGTACTTTCATTTTCAAATTGTTTTTCTATATTTTATAGAAATTTTGCAATTTAGCTAGTGCCAATTTCAATTTGGAGGAAATTTGCCGGTGTGAAATTGAAATTGCAGGAAATAAACCGGTACTTTTTGTGATTCAAAGGATGTAACCGGTGGCCATTGAAAAAAACCCGGTTCATTTTCGTGGAAGGAGGAAATCAACTGGAGGACTTCGAAAAATTTCCTTAACACTGGATCATACGATTGAGTGAGTGCTTGCGGAACCCCCACATGCTTACATGCTTTTGACGAAAGCATCGGCAGCCGCACAGAAGCTTTCACGGGAGCTGTTCACCATGCGTCATCCGTGTCAGAGCGCGTCCAACTCATTACCGACTGCTATATTAAACTGCCCGCTCCCGTTGAGCACTTCCAAGTGGACATCCGGAAAAAACGTGCTGAACTTCCAAATCGCACTTTACCTTCCGGGGATTTCTATCAATGCCCACCGGATTTTTATCTTCGAAGCAGCCGTTTGAAGAACTGGTCACGCCTTTGATTATCTAGTCAATCAGTCCCACGCGGCTGCTAGCCGGTGTATATTTAATTCCATTGCCGGGAGCTTCCAAAGCATTTCATCAGTGTGTCTGGCTCACTAGTGATTAAGTTTTCAAGCTCAATATACGTCGCGCCGAGTCGCCGAATCGACCGAGCTCCACTAGACTAAAGGGGTTGAGTGATGCTGGAGAAGTACGTGCGCGTAGACGACGATTCCAAGCTGCTAGTATAAAGAATTCGTGCTCTTCAGGTCCGGGCTTTCAAAAAAATTCTTCACTTCTGATCGATTAGATCGAGTTGAGCTAGATCGGTAGTACTGTCTAGCTCATGTACTTGATTGATCTCAAGTTATTCCGTCATCTGTATAAAAATTTCAGTGTCTGACTTATCTTGAGATCCACAAGTCCACGTACACAAGTTTCTGCTGGTCTATAAGATCGTGTAATCGGAGTGTTGATCTACCGGTATAAATGGAGCTTCCTAATTAATTTCTTCTGTATGTCGAGCTGGAGCTTTTGTCCAGCCAGCCAGCTCTTGCACTTGATCTCACGTCTGTCTTTTGTACGAAGAGCGTGACGTACGAGTCATAATCTCCAGGAGTTCCGGCCACAATTATGATTTTCTTTGTTGTCAGCTAGAAACCGTAACACTGACTTTCTAGTACGTACTCCAACTGCTGCTTTGTAAAATTCGTGCATGAACACCAGGACGTCAGTTTACTGGTTCTTAAAATTCGTCCAGACAGAGTGTTTATCAATTGGTCTGAGCCCTCTTCTCTTCTATCAAACGACTGTTAATTGAAATGGAGAGTACTAGCTAGCTTCTGTACGAAATTGATCTTCGTCTCTCCGCCAATTGTGCAACTATTGCAGAGACCAACTCTCAGATGCTAGCTCCGTCCTGGTGCTTAATAACAATTCTGTCTTTGACAGAGACCGCAGTACAGAGACGGTTGCAATGGCGAATTCGCCTAGATCGTTGTGTAGGAAGTGCTCGGGCTTTGTTTCGAGAATTGGATCGTTGATACCAGAGCCACCACCGTCGATGGCAGGCCGCGGCAGCAGGAACCCGATTCCAGAGACCTCGTCGAAACAACACAGCTTCGCGAGCGCAGTGGTGATCGCGGTATCGTTGGCGGTTTTGATCGGGATGGTGATGGTGATTACGGTCCTCATACAACGAAAGAGGAATCGTGAGCAAAGGTTGAATGGTAGTGCAGCTGGAGCAGTAGAGGAAGCAGGAGAGGCCAAGGGTGGGGATGGAGATGCGGCGCAGGGCGAGAATGGGAAATGGAGTGCTAACGCAGTGGAGCTCGTGGTGATGGCAGGCGAGACGTCGCCCACGTTTGTAGCGCACCCGGTGCCTGCGTTCTCAGATTCAGTGGTCGTCCAGTGCCCTCCTTTCACTCTTCCCAGAGATCCCCAGTGAATCGGAACCAAGGATTCATGCGTGAGGACCTAGCTAGCTTTGGTTTGTGTTTTTCAACACAAACATGAACTCAGGAGAAATCCGAAATGGAAATTGGACCAATGTATATCCTAGCCTGTTATATCCAAATTCCATGCCTAGTGTATCCTCTTTTATCATCACTGGACATTGAAACCGTGGTCGTCCGGTGTCCTCTTTGCACGTACTCTTCCCAAAGATCCCCAGTGGGTCGGAACCAAACATTCATGGTTGAGGACCTAGAATTAGTTGTGTTTTTCAACTCACCCATGAGCAATTGAGCTACACAGGAGATTTCATAATGGACATTGGACAAATGTTCTTTCGTGTCCAAATTCCATTCCTAGTGTATCATAACTGAACATGGACGACGGAATTTTTCAAAAATTCCACAGATGGCCATTTGGATTTCTCTTGAGGAGAGCGTACAGCAGTGGAGTTCACTTGAGATTTTCTGAGGCTCACCAGTATGTCGATCGTCACTGCTGTCTCTTTATCGATCTTCACAGTTGTTCACTGGGAATTCTGTGGGATTCTGAAGTCCAGGTTACAAGAGGCTGTCATGGCTTCTGGTTTTGCTAGCTCGTTGGCCAGGGCTTAAATCGATTTCAGCCTAAGTAGTCTGATATCTTCAACTATATCACAAGAAATTTCGTCCTCTAGCTACCCAAGCGATTTAATTTAGCACCTCGACACTTTTAGACCAGGATTTAGACTGGACGATCCTTCCCATGCCGGTGGCAATTCTTGAGGTGAATTCAGTATGTGCTTTCAACACGGCCACTGTACGACGAATTGAAACTTAGTTTGCTTCTGAGGGTGAGATTTCCATAGGCAACCCATTCATCACCTCCATTTCTAAAATCTCTCTCGACCACAAAAACTTGAAGCTGCATTCATGGATAGAGGTGCAAGACTTCATAGTTTAGATGGATGTACAGATTTTTTGGAAGCCTGGACTCAGTCAGTTTTTGGATATTCTTAATGTAGTTGTAATTTCGAGGAGTATATTAAGTAGTTTTGAAGAAGGCTCCGTTGTTTATACATCGACACCAACTCCCAAATCAATGTTTCATTGCAGGCCTGCCCTCTGTCTCTCTGTATCTCAGCCTGGCTAGCCTCTGAGTTTGAAACATCTATGTACAGTACATTCAATTTCAGATGAAACGAATCTGGTAGGCGTACATTTTGGCGACTATTTTGCGACTTCAATTCCAGTTTGACACCTAAATCAATCACTAACGATTTGTACTTTCAAGTCTTTGATGGGTTGCCCAACCGGAACCTAATAGCTCAAAAATCTAGGATGAATTTAGTTTTCTGGCTGTAAGGAATTCAGATCGATGAGTGTCGTCTCTCAAGGGTCTCCAATTCCTAGTTTGGTCGGCCTTCTCCTAAACCTCAGAACTCTCAAATATTGAACTGGCTGTCTGGCATAGACACGGGATCTCAGACGAATGTCCCAACTTTCTTCAGTTCCTAATTGAGAGCGACGTTCTCAATTTATCTTGTAAATTAAAATTTTTGCATTGTTCTGCCAGCTCGCCTCGTTCCACAGTACGTACTCCGAGTATTTTTTTTTATCACACCCGTCTTGAGCATATCCACTGAGTCTTCAAGGCTTCTACTTTTCATGAGCCACCGCAAGCCCCAGTACTTGCCTTGAATAACAGTTGAAGGCTAGCTGGCGGGTCTTCATTGATTTTAAGAGGACTGACAATGATCTCCCCAAGTTCATGAGCATGCAGATGAGCTGGCGACTCATTATTTCATTTCTTTGAATTAATACAACTGGGAAACGGATAATTAGGAGGTGAGTGACGCGTTTGGAGATTTTTTCTTCAAGTTTGGGGACAGGCTGCTGCTCAAGAGACAGGAGTGCGACACCACCCCCTGAAATGTCGGTGCACCGCTCGTGCCTATGTGATCATAGGATCAGAGAGGATATCCCAGCGGTGTACATTTCGGAGGGTGGGGTCTCCTGAGCAGCACGCGACCCGTCTAATAACTCTGTCATGGGTTGTGAAACCCCAAGTTTTGTGGTTACTTTAATTTTATTGGTACGTTAGAACACAAAATTCACCCGTGGACGGGTGCCACTCATGATTTTAGGGTTAGCTATTAGGTGTTTCAGTCCAAGCATGATACCCATTGAAAGATTGAGCTGCAATGGCATAGGGTTGCTGGATACTCTCAACTAATAGAACTGAAGAACTTCAAGGTTATAACACATAATCCTCCTCACTATCAATGACATGAACCCTTTGATCAATCAAAAAGTATAAATTCAAACAATTTCACCTTATGTGATTCTGTATGGGAAATTTCCTTGTAATGGCATATGAAATCCACAATTTTTCCATTCCATTCTTTACTTAGCCCTAAAGTCTAGGACTAGTATAGGTTTCAGACCGCACAGTCTAAACTGTTACTGTAAAGCATGAAGTTGTTCGAATACCGCCATTTTAACGAAATATCGGTTCTGTTCAATGATCTTCTCGAGCATCAATCCCGGCTTTCTTCTCTGACTAGTCTGCCTTTGCAATTAAGCACGTGCAAATTTCAATGACGGTACATGATGCGTCTCCCAACGATTGTAACATAAAATATATCCAGTGTATAATAATATGGTATCCAACAGGGGCACCCGCCCCACCCATGCAGTCCTTGCTTGAGAAAATATCACTTGCATGTTTGATTGCTCATGCATTAGCAGCAGGAATTTAGCAATATTTGGCTACACTTTACTTCAGGGCTCATTCTAAGATGGATGTGGTACAATTGTTAACTCAACGTACTGCCGATGCACTGAAGGCGATGTCGTCACAGTTGCTAGAAAACATGCCATGCTGAAATATATTTACTAAAGACGCCCTGCCCGAGTTTTCACCATCTTCTGTGCTTAGAATTGCCATCCTATTTGTGCCATCAATTTAATTGAGCCTCTCCCTCTCTAAATGCCCCAATTTCGTGGATTAATTTACACCTCTCTAATGTAACTACTGTAGAGATGAATTACCAAAACAGTTAATTTCGTCATATGGGAAGAAATTCTTGCCATTTGCACTTTCCCACAACAGATGGACTGAGGGACCTCTCAAAACCTAAATCGAGAGCAGTCCTAACTTCGTTTTGACAGCATTACGAATCAGTTGTTGAATGCCACAACTTTGGGGCTCTGACTCACACGAATTGGAATAGAACTGAAAGTAGCAAATTAAGTTATAGCTTCTTCTACATTACCATATAATTATGGAGTACATTTTATAGCACTACAGTAGTACTGCTCACACACGTGGGGCTGTGACAGTTCATTGGTTCCATGGATTACAGAACGTGGTTGTACAAAAAATAGTGAAATTAGGTTGCTTTATCAATTAGGTTGCCTTACTTTTATTCATTATTCAATAAAATCTCACTGACCATTTTCTCCATATACAGTATATGGTTTTTAAACCTAAACTTTTTATTCTTTAGGATATAATTTTTTCTAAAACCTAAAATCTTGAAAAATTCATGTGTTACTCCAAATCTATTAGTGATTCAAAATACTATTTATGGTTTGGTTTGTTTGAATTCTAAAAACCTGTATTTGCTACCTCCACTTTGCACAATATGAATAAGTGTTTCTTGCAAAATCTCCACAATGGCATCATGGATTGCATGAAATTAAAGTCCTACTTTGCAAATAGACGTAGTTTAGGTTTCAATAGTATATTCTATCTTGTCTACCAAGGTTGAAAAGATTTTTACCTAGTGAATCTTGATTTTCTATCAAAAAAAAGACCTAGTATCAAATGTTATGTAGATTAGTATAATTTAAAATGTGCAAATGTTGGTGAGACCCTAGACAAACTCACAAACCCCTATAAAACGAGTTGAAATCATGTTAGGGAGGAAGGACATGTTAAAGCAACATGAGTCTAACTAAGAAAATTTATATGGTAATTACATTGAATTTTCCTATTAGTGCATGTGACACTAATTTTACTTAACTTTCTAAAGTCCTAAGGCCTTTTCTTTACCAAAAAACACTCAAAATTACCATTTCTATTGCAAAGAGTAATCATTTAAAAAAATTGTCTATTTTGCATATCTAACCATAGGATCTTGCACTAAACTAGTATAGGAATGTTGGATGAAATTTTGAAAACTTTCACCATGTAAATTACAAGATATTTGCATTTAAAGTGAAGAATAGAGTGAAAAAAATATGAATTTTTGCACCTTCCTTGACTATATTTTTTGAATTTGAATCTTCTTAACATAACCCTTGAATGGTGAGATTCTTCTAGCAAACAAACTAAACCATATAGAACTTCTTTTTTTGAATATTATGAAAATCAATTTCAAAAAAAATTTAATACATTATTTTCTCAAGAAGATAATATAATTCCTTGCAAAACAAGGAGCTCCCTAATTTTCACATCACTAATCTAAATTGAATGAATCCAATTTTTTTATTTAGACCAAAATATTATCTACAAGGAAAAAAATTAACTTTTATAACAAGTTTCCATGGGATTTTTTGCTATTTGAAATCAACAATTTTGAGCTTATTGTGGCATGCACTAATTGAAATAAAAATTATATTTTTAGAAAGGTGATATATTTCTTTGCCATTGAAAAACTCAAAAAAACAAGCCAAAAATTCAAATCATAGAAGCTTGCCCAACCTTAAATTTGTTCTCTTAAAGAGACAATGAGACTATAGGAGTTAAATCATACTACTTGCAAACTAATGAAATTAGAGTGATTTGAAATATTTATGTGTTGCAACAATTTCCTCAAAAGTATAATTTTGTGGTGACACTTACTTTTCACCATCATTCTTAGAATAAATTGGTGTAATGAAAATATATATTACATTAGACTAATTAATCCTCCTAATGATTGTACAAAATTAAAGTCTCTTGCCAAATTAGTCCTATTTCAAAAATCACATTAAAAATGAATTAATAAATTAATAAAATTTAATAAAATTTAAATATAAATATATACAAGTCAGTAAAATATAATAATATTGCAACTAATTTAAAACAATGAGACTTCAGTAAATTATTGTCATTTCACTAATAGAATAAATCAATGTATTTTATTGAGATCCTTCCAAAACAATTAGAGGGAGTCATAGTAGCTTTAGTAAGTATTTTGAGGTTAAGTAAGTTAAAAGAAGCCTTCATCATTCCCCCGGATGAGTGCAAGATTCTTCAACAAATTTGGTAAAAGATTTTCGGTTATCCACTCATCTCTTTCTACATGCATTTAGATGAAGAATGAACAAACAATAGGGTTGTTGCAAAAAACACTGTCCGTTTTGCATAGCATTTTGGAAACTGGTTTCTATCAACTGCTAGAACTTTTGAATTATGAGATCAATGCTAGAAATAAAAAATCTATTTCTAGTTGACTTGATTTTCATTATATTTCTTATTTTTTAGAATTAAAAAAAATCATTTTATATTTAAATGTCCATTATATTAATATGTCACACTTTCAAGTTTAGGGTTTTTTTATACTAATTACCAATTTAAATTAATGATTATTGGTTGAAATTTTTGTGGTATATTCCTATAGTAGGTAGACATGTCCCTACAAAAGGGCATCTAAAAAAACATTATTTTATATCCTCCACGTTTGTGCAAAGAGGCCTCTCTTGCGAGCGCACTTGTAAACATTAGAAATGGTTTTGACCTTATTTATTTAATCCAATCTCATTGCCATAAAGTCTTTTCCAATATACAATTTTTATTTATTTTTAATTGATTTTCCTATTTTCTACAAATTAAAATCTCCAACTATGTATTTTCTTCACCAAAATTCTATGTCCAAAAAGTTGTCCCAGAAAATAATAGTTGGACATTTTAATTTGTAGAAAATAGGAAAATCAATTTAAGAAAAAAAAAATTGTATATTGGAAAAGACTTTATGGCAATGAGATTGGATTAAATAAATAAGGTCAAAACCATTTCTAATGTTTACAAGTGCGCTCGCAAGAGAGGCCTCTTTGCACAAATGTGGAGGACATAAAATAATGTTTTTTTAGATGCCCTTTCGTAGGGACATGTCTACCTACTATAGGAATATACCACAAAAATTTCAACCAATAATCATTAATTTAAATTGGTAATTAGTATAAAAAAACCCTAAACTTGAAAGTGAGACATATTAATATAATGGACATTTAAATATAAAATGATTTTTTTTTAATTCTAAAAAATAAGAAATATAATGAAAATCAAGTCAACTAGAAATAGATTTTTTATTTCTGGCATCAGGTTTAAAATTCAAAAGTTATAGTAGATGACAAGAGAGTCACACTGATTCTAATGAAAAAACAGTTAGTGTTTCTTGCAATGACCCAATACTCTTCACACCACCTCTATCCTACCTCTATCTTCATTGCACTCTCCTTTCTAGCAAGTCTAATGACCCAATTCTCAACCTATTCCTCCTCCTCAAAATTAAATTAGTTTATGTAGAGTCTCCCTTCTTGTTGTGTCTCAGTGTCACTTAGACTAGCTCTTCGAGTTTGATGTGGATTCCTAAACAAACAACGCCCTTCATATACACCAACTATGTAGAGTGGATGGAGTCATTTCTCTTTCTTGAGGAATGAAGGCTCCCACTAACATGATTGCCTTTATTAAGGTAAACCAATCTATGATAGGCAAACTACCCAATGCAAGCATCTAGGAAATGACCCATTACAATCTTACATCAACCACCAACATAGTTTGTCCAATAAATGAGATTTGAGCTAATTAGGTTGAGTTAGTGGCCATAGTCAATGGTGAAAGAGTTATTAGTGACTACAAAAGAAACTTCCACTTTTTTAGTATAAATTCATCACAAGGTGTAACTTTTTATATTCCTTCATGTCATAGCCATGTTACAAAATTTTGTGACTACTTTAGGTGGTAAGATGACCATTATGGATACACTTTTCGGTGGTTTTGGGGTAGTCTAGAGACTCTTATGGGCCAATTGGGTAGCTCACTTTAAAAATTCGTAACAAATTCATACTTTGTCAAAAAAATAAAATTTCAATTTCTCTCTCCATTTCTCACATTTGTCTTTACATGGGAAAAAATTGAATTTTTTTCCAATAATGTCAACAAGGCAAACCAATCATTCATAGACTGGTTTGCCTTGTCATAGACTAGTTTACCTTATTTCCCCCCCCTCCCCCCCGGACCCCAAAACTTTGCCCTACTGTAGTACCATTGGAAAAAAGCCCCCCCATTGCATCAATACTGTTGCGATGGTTGAATAGTCCAATATGGAAATTGGACTATTGCAATACTGCAAATAATATTGCAACAATACATTTCAATACATTTTCAGTAGATTTGCTGAAAATGTACTACTGCAATACTATTGCAATTCTGTTGTATTATTACAACAGTCCAATTTCAATATTGGACTGTTCAACCATTGCAACAGTATTGATGCAATGGGGGGTTAGTTTCCTGATGACGCTGTGTCCATCATATCATCCATCATCCGACAGTAATCACATTCATCCAACTCCCAAGCATTCAGCCTTTATCCAAACCTTGGGCTCCTCGACGCCTGCGTCCCCGACGAGCTCCGCTTCGCTGCGGTCGAGGAAATGCTGCTCACACGGATCAAATTTTCTTGATAAAATTTCCTACAATTGTTGTCCAAAGAGTTCCCGATGGCACTAGCGTCATCAGCGATGGCATTTCTGTGCCAATCCGGGATCCAGAGGTCACCCCAACTCTCTCACAAGCCCTTAAACCCTCCCTCCTTGAATCCTCCCGCAGTGCATTTCCCAGGAACCCTGAGGAGGTTTCGTTCCCGCAGTGGTGCCGCAGTGGCATGCTACGTGCGCCCGTTGCGTCCCGTGGAGGAGCGGTTCCGCATTCAGGTGGAGCGGAACGTGGACGAGGCGAAGCTGCGGGAACTCAACGTCCAGCGCTGGTCGCAGTGGGCGTCGGACGTGTGCGCGTACGACCACGAGTGGAAAGTGGACGAGCAGGTGTACATCGTCAAGGGCTGCGTGCGCGTCACGCCGGAGGACTGCCAGGATTGCACGTACTTCTACGCGGGCGACTTGGTGCGCTTTCCCAAGTGGTTTAGTGCTACATTGAGCTTCGACGGGGAGTATGAGCAGCGGTACAGGTTTTTGGCCTGTGGAGATGATTAGGAAGGTAATGGCATTGAAACTGAAAATTAGGGTTTAGGATTCGGAAGTACTTGCGCCAAACTTCACAGAATTGTGTGTGGAGGAAGTATCTTCCAATATATGAGAAAGGCTTAGGGTTTAGGGTTCAGAAATCTAAGATTGTTCACTTCTTCCCTGAGGTTTAAGAGAACCATTAAATGTACAATTTGAGCACGCCGATTCCATGTTGGCATTTTTAGTTCTTTGGCATACCTTTACTGCAAGAAATTCTATCTAAGGTACCACTGCGAATTTGGAGTCTGTTTAACTACCTCTCTATGCATTTCAAGGGCTAGGGGAAGAAATTTATTTAGAGATTCCATATGCGTAGTTGAATGCTATGGATATGCTTATTGGATGATCAAATATTGCTTTCTGAATTTCGAAGTTAAGCAAATGACATTGCAGGAAAGAGAAGGCAGAAGCAGCTGTTGTTCTATGGTATTGCTAGAGCGTGAGTTTGAGTCTTGTTGTAAGAATTGGCAGCGATTGCAGAACGTATTGTTGAATGGGTAGCACTGATGCTTGAGTTAGTCTTATTGGTAGAAGTGGGGAGAGATGGCATCTCTTTCACCCATCCTGGTCTTACGCCATTGAAGATTGATGTCTTGTGCAGGCTTTAACTTTTTCTATCTTCTAGATGCCTTTCCTAGTCATTCCACGGATGTTTGTGTTAAAACAATGCGATGGCTGTATTCATTTGTTTTTTGTTTTTTTTATTCACAACTACAGCAATAACTTTAGGGCAGTGTAGTTGTATTGAATTTTAAAGGCTTCGGTCAGTAGCTTCATTGTTGATGAAAGATACATATAGTTGGGCATGATTGCAAGCAATATAATCACATTGGGTTGTCTTCTTCCTAAATTTAGGTCCCATCCTTGCAAAAACTGGGGACCAAAAGTCTTTTGCACCACTTGACATGCTAATTCGTGTTTGAAAACCAACATGCAAAGATAAGCAAAAACAAATATGCAAATAAGGGTCCAATACAAATATGCAAATATAGATTGGGGTCCTTGTTCAATTGTCGACAAAATTCAACGAAATTAAGAAAGTCTGAAAATAGTAACCTCGCTCAAACGTTGACTTGGACACTTTCAAGATTAAACAGATGCACAATTTTAAGTGGCATCACATGCTGTATTGCCATGATAAATGAAGTATTAATAACAATAGCGGCTACATTGGGACAATTCCATTCATAATTTGAGTCAACCGAATGGATTTTTGAATCTTTTCTGACTTGTTACATTACAGGTTGCTCAGATACTACAGAATACAAATGCTTCTTGAAGCAGTGAAATGGTACATTTTACAAATACAGAACGCGCTGCATAGTCTCCAACTCTTAACCAAGAAGATTTGAGAAGAAACCCCTGCAAGCACAAGACTTCGTCAGTCCCTCTTTTGTAACCATCCCCGAGTTATGGACATCCTAGTAAAATTGCCAAGTGGGAACAACTTCCAAGACTAATGTAAGGTACAGGATATTACAATTGTTATATTGATATATTGATCCCTGTCATAATCGGCAACTCATCTACTCAATTCACTTGCTTGGGACTAATTAGCAAGTGGGGTATGCATGAGGGGGCTAAATGCCTACACCAACTGATCTTTGAATGAAAATGGGTCTGTCTACTATCACGCATAGTGGTCTACAACCTCCTTTGAAATTGCATAAGAAAATCTTTCTTAGTGATAAAAACTTGCTCTCTTGTATCCAAAGATCTCTTTCAGAGCGCTGTACTGTACATTTCCCAAGAATCACACGGCTCCAAATGTCCAAGAACTTGGACGTGACACAAATAGTATACTCTACCTCAAGGCTACGACAGTTTCGGAACTCACTTAAAGGTTTACAATGAATACAATGAACATACCAGATACCAGTTTGTGGTGATTGCACCTTCGTTACTCTGCCACTGTAAGCGTCACTGATTTCCCCCCGGGTCGGTGCGTGGTCAAACGATGCAATAGGAGAGTATTGCTCTTCTCCACGGGCTAAATCATATCTCTTGTAAATTTCATACGGTCCTGGATATGCCATCCTGTCAATTCCCCATCTCTACAAGTTAATTCAGATGCAATTGCCGCAGGTTTTCACATTACAGTAACGAGTCCACAAAATGCTGGGATACATGGAGCATACCGAACAGTCTTGTGTGAGTTTTCATGCAAAGACAAAAGAAAAATGAAGAACACATTTTGAATCAATTTCTTTACGCAGTTCTAGAATAATTTGAAAAAATCTGGACAAAATCTGGAAAGTGAAAATGGTGGTGAGCTCTAGATTTGGAACATAGAATGAAGGAAGAATAATGAGACTCTGAAAAATAAACCTCCTTCGTGAACAGTAAGACCTTTCCAAAACTTATTTGTTCTCTAAGGAATCTTTAATCCTCAGCACTCCAAGTTCATGGTGATGAACAAGGTGCCTGATGGTGATGATTCGTCCAAACAACTTCTCAATCATCCAGAGTAATGATTGATTCGTTAAACAACAAACCTTCCATTAACCAATTTGATAAAATTGAGGCACATAATATATATGTACAAGGTTTAATAAAAAAATATATAAATTCAAAAAGGTATTGAAGGTTTAACGCATTGACTATTTCCGAAATCATTCTCGTGGATTTACAACTGTGCCATTATTAGATCCTCAATATACATCAAGAATCTGTTAATTAATACAAATGAGTTCGTTACAAGATCCTTTACAGTGGGGAGATTGATGGGTCCTCACATGTTTTGCACCCGTTACTATGAACACAATCTCAGGTGGCCAACAAGAAAGTCGGCATATGAGACATTATCAAAGGATGAAATGAGTAAATTAGGGGGAAAACGAATACCTATATGCACCGACAATTGGATATTGGGTGCCTGATGTGTACATCAGTCGAAAGTTGTAGCAAGTGAAGAATGATTCCGCAAACTCCATCCTTTTGTCTCGCCCTATGATCTGCACAACTTGAAACCAAGTTTCCTTTCAGGTCAACTACACCTTAAAGCGTCTATATAATTATATAGGTATGGTCACTATTATAAGACTGTCATAATTTTTTTTGGGTCTTGACGAACATTGAAAGAGGATTCTGATGCACCTTAGCATGTATTTTTTGAACACGGAATGAATAAATTACGAAATTTCAAAGAGCTGGTTATAGGTACACCCAAAATCGATCCTAGCCTTTCATGTTCAGACGGTAAGCATTCTAAGCATTCTAAGCAAGACACGTTCGAGTAAACGTCGCAATTGGATCCAGTTACTCTACTCCGAATCCCTAAAACCTCATTAAGATAAGACTTTATTTCAAAAAGCTTGAAGGACCAAAGATTTTGCAAAGGCAATTGCAGGCAAGGGCTTGGAAAGGAAAACATTCTCACTTGCATTACACCACCTGAGGCTGGCAGATCCTGTTACACAATTTGCGAAAGTGTTCAGGTGTAATTGTACAATTGCGAAAAAATGTCGTCTCACAACTTGTTTGTTGTCTTTAAAAATCAATTGTCAAGAAAGCCTCACATTGATTGATGTAGATCTAAATCTCGCAAAGATGTTTGCATGCTTCATAACTCTAGAATTGAGCTTATCAGTTGCCTAATTGATATGAGCTTCTACTGTATGCCCCCTAGAGAAACTCCATTGGCAAAAATCATGCCGAGGTATAGAAGGTGATTTAAAGTGAAAGTTCATAGTAAAACATATCTGATACAAGGAAGAAACGTTAGCAGGCGCACACCTTGAGTCTTGGATTAATTATGATAACTGGTCTATCACCTGCTGCCTCCACCATTGCTTTTAAATCCTGGATTCACCCATTAGCCTCATTAGGCATACAGTTACAATTGAACCACAGGGACCAAGCAGTACTCCAAGCCTAGAAATAAAAGCTCTCAGATAATAGCACAGCTTTTAAGGCGGATCGAGTACCAAATATGTGCTTATCAAAACAAGAGTTAAGTCGGGACATTCAGGGTTAATATCACCTCCTAACCCTATGAAGACCCTCGAAGGGACTTAAACTATAAATCATAGACGTTGTGGCTTACATCAATGATACAGTTTCCAACAGCATTTTGGGGAGCCATGATAATGAACATGTCGTCGTCTTCGAAAACCTCTTGAGCACCTGCAATGACAAGCTCATCAAAATTAAGAGACAAGCATGGACAATAAAACAGGAAGCAAACGATATGTGAAAACTGAGAATTAGAAAAGGGGAAGGGTAATCCAAACCTACAGCGCCGAATCTGATGAAGGTGCCCTCGTCGATGTAGGTGCCCCAATCCATACGCTCCAGCATTGGACGAGTTCCTGCCAGTGCTAACGGCATGCCTCTAAATATTCCTTCTCCCATAGCTCCTTGTACACAAACCTGCATCGGAAGTGTGATAGAATGTTAGATGAGAGGGTCCTATTGTTGAGGTCGAGAACACGAAAACCTTTAGGAGCTCATCCCTGTTACCACCAACAACTCATCTATTCCTACACTTGATTGGCCCTTGATTAGCAAGTTGGGTGTGAGCATGACTTGACTAAATGTCTATGGTCATTGATCTTTGGATGGAGATAGGGTATCTACTGTCCATTCATCGGTAGCTTACAACGTCCCAATTTGAATGATTGCATAAGAAATCATCATCCATTGAGTGAGAATAATTTGTTCTCAAGAGAATTTGGCCCTTGGAACCTAAAGTGAGCTCTCCACAGCTCTGATCTCCCAATGAACGCCCACTCCTACATATTGGCTAAAGTGCTTAAAGTGATGGAAAGAGTATCCTTTACCTAACTTCAGGAAATATAAACTAAAGGCATTCAGACAAATCTATCCATACCTAATCATCCTAAGGTTTCAAGAAAATCAACAACCTTAATTAGGTATATAAATAGGGTTACAATATGACATACTCGAACACGTTTTCCATCATCAGCAAAAATGAATGCAACCTCTCGAATGAGTTCCAGCAATGTCCCTATTCTGTACACATCCTGCCTCCAAGGACAACCACAGTCAGAAAAGTATCACATGGCTGGAAAGTTGGAACTTCAAGCCGCTCTAGAGCACAGTTATTTACGGAGGTTTTGCACATAGTAGACTGAACCAGGCGACAGCTCTCTCAGATTACTCATTAACAGTCAAAGAATTCGGTTTCTCGTCCAAGAATCTTCAGCAAACTATGGAACCGTGAGGATAATGCATTTCAGAACGACCAGAGAGACAGCTTCGTCATTGATTATAAAACTCTCCACGCTAACTTAGCAGCAATAAACATCACCAGCTGTACAGAGACCACTGGAGCAACACCCAAAACTTCACACAGTCCACTTCAAGTGGATTCATAAGTCCAGAAACATAAATTTACAACTGGCGATTACTGAGAGCTTACCATTTCAGGATTCAGCTCAGGAATAGTGACTTGAATCTGTTCAAGAACATCAGAACAATCTCAGTACTCGCTGGGAAAAAGAAGCATGTTAGAGTACACATAACTAAGACAGCCTTACATCTGCTTGCCTAAGTATAGTGAAGCCACAAATATTGATGATAATCTAACTTCACTCAAGACAAAGACATAAAGCACAAGGAGATGCGCACCCGGAGTTTATGTTTTCCATCGGAGATGGCATTCTTTGTAGCTTGGCACACATCTTTGTAGAAATACTGCCGAATCTCTCTGGAGTGTGGAGTGGTGTTGAGCTTCGTCGGAACTCCTCTCCAAGCCACTTTCTATGAGCCCCAAGCAATATGAGAATATATCCAATCTTCAATATTAAAACTTCAACAGTAACTCCAAACCCTAATGCAGAGGAGAAACTGCATTGACATTGCTGCTAACCTTGCTGCTCGTTTCGATGCTCGGTGCACCGTCAAGCTCTGCCCTAATCTGTAACATTCGAGAAGAGTAAGATTAGAAAGCGCAAGGGAAAGACGGAAAGAGAAAATTGCTCAAAATTGTTCAAACTTACATCAAGTCTTAAAAAGAAGACTCCCTTTCCAGAAAACCTAGTCACCCCAAACCCTGCGAAATGTATGGTCATTTCATAGACCTACCCTAACCTGCTGCAAACGAAAATGGAATGACTAGAAACACATGTGCTGAAAGGAACGATAGAAAAAGGCAAATCGCTCAAAATTGCTCAATTTTGCTACAATTCGTCTAGAAAATTGCTTCAACTCGCTATCACTAACAGTAGGCCCCTTCTAGGAAGACAACTCGCATTGAACTCTGCAAATTGTAAGGTAAACTTTGCCAATTTTAACGCGACTAAGTTTTCTACAAAATATCTAGCCGGTGGATTATCTTCCAGAGTATCACAGTAAAGGCATTCACAATCATCTGCAGGATCTCAACCAATGCATTCAGAAATAAGATTTAAGCCACCTGCGGTTTTTTATCTAATTGAAAAGATGAAAGGAGATGCTACCCGCGAAGTCTCCCCTGCGCGAGAATTGAAGAGCGTGCCAACATTGTCCGCGAGTTGCACGCGAGCACCACCGAAGCTGGAATTCAGTCGAGAATTGGCGGAGAGCGAGAGCAGCGAGGTGGTGAGGCATGGCGAAGACGCGGCCATGGCTGCAAAATGAATGCGAGAATGGGAATATTGTTGTTCAAGTCTAAATTAGGTCAGAGATTTAAGTCTAGACATGCCTGGAAGGCTTGAAACTTTGAAACGCCGGCGAGCAAGATCTTGCAAAGGACTTGGGAAGAGTTCATGGGCGTCGGCCAAGTGTTTGGCCCCTTTCCGCAAAAGCAAGCCAACAAAATCTCGCACTGGAACCAAACCAGACAATATCTGAATTTCTGTAGAATTTATTGATTTTTTATTTATGTAATTTTGGTTGTTTTGTGAAGTGATTCATGTATATTTTTTCACCTCAGTAGCCCCCTTCATGCAGTAAAATTGCAGATGTTTTGGTGATTTCCTCCATGATTATTTCTTTTTCTAGTGTAAGGTAACCCATTCAAAAATGAGGTATGATTCGGGCAAAAATTTGACAACCACAAGAACATTGATTTTGAGTAATTTTACTACCAATATTGATTGTCAATTTGCTCAAAATTTTGATTTTGAATCGACATTTAGGAAAATCGAATCTCCTCAATGCCTAGAGAGATTAAAATCAACTAAACTAGTTCATATTGTATGTTGGGGTTGGATTCATTAGGCCCCATACAAAATAATTTATCTTTTGGTTGACATTTCTTTGGTTAACTCAATTTAGAATTTATAGAATTTCATTTTGTAGGGTTTGAAATGCTTTGTGACCTTTTGCACATTTGAAAATATTCCATGACCTTGAATAGTTTTTACCACTTTACTAGTACTAATATTCATTGCTCTAATGGTACTTATAGCTTTGGCTTTGTGGGTTTTTTGAGGATTAAGATTCATTTCATGAATTTTTCTTACATTACTTAATTATGTCACGTTATAATTTCTGAAAATTTTATTAGATGTCATATTTAATCAATATATTTTGACTTATTTTTCAATGAATCCGATCTTAATGTAGGGTATATCAAGTTCTCTATTGTTACTAGGCTAGATTTATTAAATGAAATGGTTTGGTTATTCCTTGAATTCCTACTTGAGATAGTGAATGTTGACCATAGACAAGTAATTTTCTTGTAATTATCTTTTTGAGTCACCTATTTGGAAAAATGATTAGGCTCATCAAAAACTAATAGTAGTGGTTCTCTGCACTCTCTAAATCAACTTGGATTCCTTATTTCTCTACCCATTGCCTGAAAGTGTGAAACTCAAATGGATTTATATCATCACAATTTTCATTCCATTTTGCACTCTCAAAATCTTGTAAAAGACTTGAGTGCCCAAAAGTCTCTATTTTAGAAAATGGACACAATGCTTCGAGGTGATGTTCTATTCATATGCCTCCTCATTCTTGCAAAGTAACACTTGAATAATAGAAGTTGATCTTTTTTTATGATTAATTCAGTGAAATTGGCATAAGTAATACATTTGTATGAAAATTTAAACAAACTCTACAAATACTCAATGCAAGATTCAAGAATTTAACCTTTTTACACCCAAATCGAACCCAAAGGGCTTGGTTTCCATAGAATCTTTATGAAGACTTCTCTAATACTCAACTACATGTGAACTTCTTCATATCATTCTATTTGTCTTCACAAGATGCAACTATCAATCTAAGTCTTAGATTTCAAAGCATAATTTGAACTTATAGTTTCTACATTGGAAAGTTTGATAAAACAAAATTGAATAATAGCTTTGAGGTTACCTATGGCCTTAAGGAGGACAAAAGTTCATCATTGATTGATCCTTTGAATAAGCTATATGATGCCGAGATAAGAAAGACTCTAAAATCCAAGTTTGGACAACCCTCCCTCAACCCTTTAAGGATTTAGAGAATTAAACAAACTAAGATAACTACCACTTAATACATCTAAAAGTTGATTGATATTTTGCAATGAGAATACTCATAGCCTTCTACAAATGCATTCGCAACATCTTTTGTATTCAATATCTAGTTTTTCAATATGTTGCAAGATAAACCAACCTATAACAAACAAAACACCTATAGCAAACACCTCAGAAATGACCCATTACAATCTTGCATCAACCCATAATAATTTCTTTTCAATGAATGAGATTTAGACTACATTAGGTAGAAATAGTAGCCACAATCAATGTCTTGTGTAACAATGATGGAGTGATTAGTAATTGCAATACAACTAATCACTACCTTTTGAGTGTGATTTATACACTAGTGACATTTTAAGCCTTCATGTTGTAGCCAAATTAGGAAATATTGTGACTACTTTAGATGTTAGGATGACCATCTCAAATATACTTTTTGTTGATTATGGGTAGTCTAGAGACTCTTTTGGTCCAATTGGGCAGCACACCTCAAAAATTCATAACAAATTCATACTTTGTCAAAAAAAAAAAAACTTCAATTTATCTACCCGTTTCACATTTGTACCCGATTCACATTTGGACATTAGTATTTACATGAAAGAGTTTTTCTAAAATTAATTTATCTACCCGTTTCTCACATTTGGACATTAGTATTAACATGAAAGAGTTTTTCTAAAATTTCAACAATGCCAACAGGGCAAACCAGTCATTCTGCCTGTCATAAGCTGCTTTACTTTAGAGGATTCAAAACACTCGACCACTGGCAACATACCAAGACAGACCAGGAAACATACGAAATCAACTCCAGACAATATACTCTTTAGAATTAATTAACGAAATTGACCCCGGCGTAGGTACTATAGTCTGTCAAAACATCCACCCACGGAGATTTCATTATATTTAGGATTCATTAAACTTTAGGACTCAAGAGATCAACTTCACTGATGTCCACAACTTCATTCTCTTGTCAATGTTTGTACATAAATTAGGGACCTCTGGGAATTTCCGAACTAAAAAATGACTACGGTACTGAAACAGACAACTATTTCATAAATACGAAACCCTCTTTTCTTGTTGTTATACGAGGTTGACGAACCGTCAAATTCAATCATGTGGCTAGATTCCAAAGGCGGTGATCAATGTAATTTTAATTCACCAATGGGATCTCAAAGCATGATAAGAGCCGCAAGCAAGAGCTCATCGAGTATTAAGAATTGCTTATGGTCAACGAGCCCTAAAAATGCCTGGGTCAAAATTGACATGAACAATATCCTTGTTAGCCCCATGAAGCAACTCTAATCGAATAAGCTGAAGCCCATGTCGTCATCACTTTCCTCCTTTGGCTCCTCCTGAAAAAGAATAATTGGTTGTAAGAACTTAAAATAGCAGAGCATGAGGTAGCATTATAATTCTTCTCACTGCAGGTAATGCAAACCCTACACCGGACCATACTATGCCGAACCCATTTTGTTCTTCACAAGTCGACCTACTTCACACTGGATTTCGGTTTTCAAAACAACATACGATTTGAGGACAGATGCGGAAAACGATATAGTAATTTGAGTCCCACAAATCTAACAAAGATTTCCATGTAGTCTTTCTCAGTTCAGTTCAGTCATGCTAGCTTCAACAGGCAAAGGAAAGCTTGCACAAGGAGGAAGAAAGAACTCTTCTCGAAGTAAAAGTTGACATAAAATAGGACAATTTTCTTTCAGGATAATATGCCGTAAGTAGAGCGTAAGATCGGCACAAATTAATCCAAAATGTGACTACAAAAGTTAACACGGGTTATCCTGAGTTTGGTGGATCAACGAGCTTGTCCCTCATTTACGAGACATCACTGGATGCAAACGGGAATCAAACAGATAACTAATTGGGAGAGCAAGTCATGGTCAGATGATTGGGATTCAAGGGTTATTACCTTCTCCACTTCCTTGGGTGCCTCGACGGCAGCAGCGCTAGCAGCAGGTGCAGCGCTCACGGCTACAGCACCACCGCCACCACCTGAAATGGACAAAGCAAATTAATCACAAAAAGATATAAATGGAGGATGTGCCCATTAAAATTACGATCAATGGCAGTACATCTCAAGCCACTAGGAAAACTATACCCACTCCAGTTTGAAATATGGATGAAACTGAAAGCCCCGTAGACTATTAACTTCATATTACATTAGCATCTATCAACATTAAAAGTCCACAATAACTAGACATTAAATAAATATCACTTAAATGTTGATCGAAAGCCCTATTAGCTTACCAGAGGAACTTCAGAGATGAAAAGAAATAGAAAACTAAGAATGACGTATCCTTAGCCGCCTAAACCAGACTAGTGCCTGGAGGATACGATTAAGCGAACAATTTCATACTGGACAGCGATGAACTGAATTTAAGCTCAACGACTCCAAAGCAGAGAACGAATAATTCGGGTAAATAATGTGGTTCTAAAATCCAAATTCGGCACTTACCACCTCCAACGTTAGTGATGAGGTCCTCGACACTCCTCTTCTCGCAGAGCTTGGCGAAAAGAGAAGGCCAGAAGCCCTCCACTGAGACATTGGCAGCTTTCACCAAAGTGGCAATCTTGTCGGCCTGCAATAGCCATACCCCACATGCAATCAGAAACCCTAAACACAAAGCCTCCTCACAAGGCCTCCCCATCTCGACCCCTCGAACACCACCACTTAGCCCGAGGTATACTAAAAGAATCACTACAATACCACCACAGAGACCGCAACACGAAACACAGTAATCACCTGCAGCCTTGCCCTCAACTTACTCTTCAAAACCCTAAACCCTGATCGTATGAAAAAAATGCACCCTAAACCCTAAAGTCTGCATCTCAACACCTAGTCTCTACATCTCGAAGCCTCGGGCACTATCCCAGAGCTCGCAATAGGCTAATGGCACCACCACCACAGAGACCAAACCCCTAAACCCTCCTGTCGGCCAGAAGTCACTGAAAAATCAGAAACCCTATAATTACATGTCACCACAAAACCGCCAAATCTCAAATCCTCCACATCTCGAAGCCTCGTCCACCATCACAGAGCTTGGGTGAAATCACACCAAAATTGCAAATAACCCCGACTTTCGTCTTACTCTCAAAAACTCTGAACCCTAATTAAGAAACGAAAGCACGTACCGTGATGGCGATACCGTCATCGTGAAGGATGAGGCAGGCGTAAGTGCAGGCGAGCTCGCTGGACGACATGGTTGCAAGCAATGGATTGCTTGTTGTTGCGAAGAGAAGTCTGAGCAGGAGTTCGCAAAGGAGAGAGAAGGGAGAGCAAAACTTGGCTCTTCAGGAGCCCTACTCTTGACCTAATCGCTCTCTGAGCCGTCCGATGAGAGAGGATCCAACGATAGGCAGGTGCTCGTAACCTGAGTGTGTTCACACCGCCGACAACTGATTTCAGTTCAGATCAATTGTCATTCTATTATAGGCGTCGTCAGAGCCGAAGTTTTGGAAAACCTGGGTTTAGGTAACTACACCTAATTTCGATGATTGTCTAAAACCGACCTGTCTAGATTCTTGCCTAAAATGTACTCCCACTATTCATGAGAGTTTATGGTCAGTTTTAGAAATACTTATTTTCAGCACTTTGAAAATTTATAATTTACTCATATGGTGGCCAAAAAATGCATTCTAAAAGAATCTCCTTTTGATTACCAACAAGATCCCACTAAAAGTTTTTCAATATAATAATGGGAACCATGTTGAATTGCTTATTTGGGCAATTTTAGGTATAGTTACTATATTTAGATAATTTAGTATCAACCTTGGTGTCAAGTTATTACCAAAGCGATTGAAAAAATGAATCTTGCGGTCACTTTATACTATGGTGGAGAAGTACATTAGTCAAGAATTGTAAGGAAATGGAGCAAATTTTGTTCTTCACCAAATTGGGTTTACACTATGGTCAAGATTTATTTGGTAGAGAACTATAATCATGAATGAAAATGACATGGTTGCCTATCTGGCATCACTTTTGTAAGGAGAGTTCTTTGAAGGTCAAATTTTTGGACAAGAAACTTGACCTTTGGAGAACTCCAACTTCATTAAAATATTATTTCTCTTTAGACCTATTCCTTCAATTTATCCATCATTTCCTATTATGGTTTCCATTGTCGCCCAATCATCACACCAATCTTTTAAATTATATTGGAAAACCAACACCAAGAGAAAGACTTCATTTTTGTGAACAAAATTAAAAAGTGTTGAATATCATTCAATCTTATAGTCGTAGACCCTCCCTATGGCATATTTTACAACTTCATTTTGTTGAATTAGGACTGAGGGAGGGAGCTATGAGGACACTTTGGATATTCTTTATCCAATTTTGCAATGGTATGATACTATTTTATTTAATTTCTTGTCCAAATTTTTGCAAATTTTTGTGATTATTTCGATTATGGAGGTTCTTTTGTGGCTATGGTGAGTGGGAAAGGGTGCAAATGCAAGGGCCTAATTAGTGTTGGAGAATTTTCTAATCAAGTAAAGGAACCCAATAGTAACCCCTTTTTAAAGGAATCCCTACAAATTCTTGTCTAATATATTCAACCTTTACTCATAAGAGTCTAGAGTAGCTTGTAGATACCCTTTCCAACAAATTGTAAAAATTCATAGTTTATTCATACAGGACCAAAAATGTATTTTAGGAGGTTCTTTAATACTCCATTGAATTGCAACAAGATTCAACAAGAAATGGGCAATTTAGTAAAAGTGGAAACTTGATTCGACATTGAAAATGATTTCTTTTGCTTTTCAACAAAGCTTACAAAATGAAGCTTCTAAAGTGCAATTTCAAAATCACCAAACTTGTTTTAGTTCCTAAAAATAAACATTTCATTGAAGTTTGAAGTTGAGAATCTACAATTACTTTTCTAAATATGAAGTGTTCCAAAAATATTTATACTACTCACAATGTTTTATAGTGTAATGTACTTCTATTCTGAAAATTTCAGATTTTTCAAACATGATTTGTTTTACTTTGATCTGAATTTTCTTCATTTCTTCTTCAATTTTCATGGTAATTTAAAACTTTCACAGAAAATTCGGAAAATCTTATTACATACTTAGATATCAGAAATGTGTTTTCATCTCTGAAAAAAAAAAAAAAAAAAAAAAGAAAAAAAACTTGATCATAATTAGCAAAAAAATGAAAGATACACAATTACACATTGAAGGACTTTTAAGTTTGATTACATGGCCGTAGGCTAAGTTTTTTGAGTAGAAGTTATACAACAACCATTGGATTTCCTAGCCCACCTTGTTGGCCACTTGATTGCATGCCATTCAACAACCAATTTGAACCCACAACTCCTTGCCCTACATACCAAAGAAAAAGCACGAGTTCCACCCTTCTTCAAGATATTTACCTTGAGACACTCATTCCATTGTTGCATTATGGCAAACTTTGTCATTTTTCATTCCAAACATCTAAACCTCTATCATGTCTCACTCATCAAAGGCTAAAGATGATCTAATTTTAGAAGCCAATTTGGACCAATATTATGTTGTTTGTGATTTTTTTCACTCACCCCACATTTTGTTACTATTTCAAGGAATAAAAAGCTACGAAGTTTGTAGTAGTAGGCATGCACACGTAAAGCTAATAAAACCCATGCGATGTCATATGTGAAGTCCCAAGGATGCAAATTTTCTCCCTATCACCCTCACGGTCCAAGGGGAACAAAAACTGTAATTGGACCTCCACACATTTGTTGCTTGGGTTTTCACCTGCAAGGAAAAAGGAACAATACCAAGCTTAGTAATCTCTTGTGCAACCTCCTCTTCTTTGACCTTTGACATAGAGCCTCTTATTCTCTTCTACAATAGAGAGTTTTTTGTTTCCTTGAGAAGAAGTTAGAATTTGAATTTTTTTTGTGGCATTATAGAACTTCCAAGGTGTGGGGGGTATTAGCACTAATGCTTGATAACGAGGGGGGGTGTTGATGGTTTTCAAAGGATTCAAGAGAGAAGTAGAGGTGGTACTTCAAATATAAAGAGGGAGTGGAAGGAGGGGACTTACATATTTTCTTGTAGACATGTGTAAGGAAAAATATTGGGAGTGCAATTGCAAGCCTTTTAAGCAAACAAATTGGGAGTTGCTTGTAAGGTGCCTAGTACACTACATGCAATTTCCAATTGGTCCTCATAAAACTTAACAATAGACACATGAAAAGTGAAGCAAGATGAAGTCAATGCACTAGGAAAAGAAGGCAAAGCAAGAAAAAACCGGTGTGTCACCTTCCACTTGGATATTATGGTATGAGATATTCAACAATATTTTTGGTAGTAAAAACTAGAATTAATGGTGTGCTTCATGGTGTTGATCAAGAAGTTCATTTGTAGTATATTGAAGTTCACATTGTGAGTAATGATGATGAGGGCACCTTGCCTAGTATTCCCCTTCTTCTAATTGCAGATGTTACCTCTTTACGACTATTATGTACAAAGGTAGATAATCAACTAGGATGTAAAGGACAAGTGAACAAAAGTGTAGGAAAGAGGAAGTTGGATGTAAGAGATGAATCTCTTGCCTCAATAATTACCGATTTTTCCTAGGAAATTTGGGAGGTAAAATAGATGAAGTTGCATATCATACAAAAATTGATAGATAATGAGAGGGAGAGAGAGGGGAGAGAGATGGTATTTGTTAAGGCAACTGTAGTTGACAACTTTATTTGTAGAAGATTTGAAGGCCAATATATCTTTAAGTAGATCTAAATAGATGTTGCATCTTTTGTGTTGTCTACTTCCAAGGGATTTAGGCATTGAAATTTTTTTTCTAATCTTGTATGGAATTTAATTTGATTTGAGTCTGTCTAAATGTATTCCAAATTCCACTACATTATATACAAAGATTATTTTTTCAAAATAATTATATATACATAAATACTTACATTTGAATTCAAAGCTTGGACAAAATGTCATTCTTCAATATGGTTTTCCAGAACCCATTACCTAAACAATTTTTGTCTTCTAGTCTTTTTCTTCACATTTTGCTTGTTCACCCTCCTTAGTTACAGGGAGGTCTCCAAAATGAAAGAAACATTCTCCACAACTTATGCTACCATTTATAAAAACAGGAATGAAAAAAACAATTAAACATACCAAAAAAATGAGTGATAAAGTTCAAGCTCTCCCAAGCTCCAACAAAATTTGCTCTCAATGATCTAAACCTACTCAATAGAGATAGAAAGAGACTGCATTGTCTAAACTGCCAAAAAAAGCATTGCATAACATTATTAACCCTTAAACGTTGGACTAGTCACCGTGGAGAAAAAGGCGGGCTGCAAACTGTTCAAGATTAGGTGCTGACCACACATAAAAGTACTGTTCATGCAAATGAATATTATCTACCCTCATGAAATTTTCAAGAAGGGCAGTATGGGCTCTAAGACCATGTATCTCAATCTCCGTGACTTTTTGCTCCGATTTCCAGCACCAGAAATATAGTTGCACTCAATGATGCTATTTTTGGTTGTCCATGATGGATGATGTCTCCATCTTCACTTTTATCAAAAAAAATTGGATGAAAAAACACTTCCTTACATCCAATACAACCATTTTTGTCATCCATTGGACACAAAATGTCCGTGTCGACGTTTAAGGGTTAATGTTGGCTCGGGGATTCCTTTCGCCCCCCTGCCCCCCCCCCCCCCCCCCTCAAGAGTCCTCCATACTTGCCTGACCAATGAGTCCTTAGAAACTCTGACAACCCTGCAATACAGGTCACAGCTAATGAACGATCTTCCATGTATTGTATCTAAGTTAAGCTTAAGTTTAGTCTCCCCCCAAGTACTGTATATAGGGAAGAATAGTACCTCCACCTGGGGAAGCCAATCTGCTGGTTAACAATGTTATGTGACATTGGCTCAGTCAACCTCTGGTTTTTACCCTGGGTCGTGGCAGGTACCAGGTGGCGTGCAGATGGTGTCAAGAGGGCGGAAGTAGCAGCTGTGGTTTGGTTTTGGTTTTGACACAAATGAAATGGAATTTCATTGCAAGAGAAAAGATACAAACCAACCAGTCACAAGTGGCATGTCTGGGGACAAAAAGACAACGACACAGACAAAGACAAGACGGACCCTCAGCTGTGGGGTTTCAGCAGGAGCGTTGAGGATGGGGTCCCGCCCGTGTGCACTTTGGGTCGCACAGCTCCCCATGTCTGCAGGCCTAACATGGTGTCAAGACTGGAGACGTTCACGAGCAGACACAAAATTTGTGCACTACGGTAGAACTGCCCAATTCCGTCTGCATCCTAATTCCGTCACTCTATAATTGGCCCCAATTCCGTCCGTTTAAGCATCTAGATCTGTCCAGAAATTAGTCAAATCTGTTCCAGATTCTCATAAAATCAAAGAATTAATGTCATTTAGGGTATCGTGTCACTCCTTTATTGGTCAATTTCCAAATGCTAATAGATACAAAAAATGGCGGTTTCAGGTTGTTTCTAGGACATTTATGACTCTAGTCTACAAACGGTTTTATCATTTCAGGGCAGACCACTTCAGAAATTCATAGAAATTACAATTTTGATCAGAAAATTATAATTTCACTTGGGTTCGACTCATGAAACAAGCACACATCTATGAAAAATATTTGACCTTCTTGGAAATGGCCCCAACATAGTGAGATTGCAAATCAGGGTGGTAATAGGCTTGTCTACCTTAACTTATGTGTCTTTTTGAATAAGGATTTGTGTTCTGAAGTGAGCGCTTGCCGGTTGTGAGTGGCTTGTGAGCACTGAACACCTTCCTATTAAGTTTGTTGGGCCCTTAAAGAAGGGAGTTAACCAAGATATAGTTGTCTTCACCTAGGTTTGAATCTTTTGTGACTTACAGATCAGACTTGATGTGTTATTTGAAGATTTGGCAATACAATCTCATTACCACTTTAATCCTCAATGGTCTGTGCACAACAACTTTTGATTTCTTGAATGAGAATTATGTACCCCACAGTGGCAAGACATACATTGTTGGATTGATAATTCAAAGTTTAGTGTTTTTCATTTGGATGTCATAGTAATGTCGAAATTTTATCATGTTCAAACACGGCACTATACAAATCAATTTTGTGTCAAGTTGAGGAAGCAATACTAATCCAAATTGGGAGTGTTACATGTCATTGAATCCATCTCAAGTCTCAACATGAATATATATTTTTTTCATTATTGTACACCTCAATTCATGCATCTTTTGCGTCAAATACAATAAAAAAAACACCCATATTGGATCCATAATTGGTTTTTTCAAGATTCTTAAGAATTAAGCTACAAATCAAAGGGGGGCTTTTATGTTGGATGTTTTAAATTGTTTTAGATGGATTAGATAGCTCTAACTTGCTTTTCAATCCTATTTTTATCAATGGTTATGGTTATATGCATGAGAATTGTGTTGCATCCCATAGAATCACCTAGAAGGATTTTTAATATAGAGTTGCAGCTAAACTAGATTTTGATAGTCATGTAATCCTTGATTATAGTCCTACAAATCCAAATAAGGTCTTCAGAAATGATTAAAAAAAATGTGCAGTTTGGGGACATTAGTTTCTAAGCATCAAAATTTATTATCTTCCCCAACAATCAGATCCTTTGAGTACATTCTCAGAAAAATTCACAAATGAATTTGGTATGGCTGCGGATATTTTATATGGATTGAATTCTATATCGAGGCTATTTTATAATATTTTAATTCAAAATTTAATCCAAATAAATAATTTTTACTACATGTCAAAATGAAATTTATGAAATTTTAAAAATATTGAATTGATTCATAGATCAATCTTGTAAAGATAGGATGTATTGAAAATGTATGTGAAAAAGCTAAGGTTGTGGGTTGCAATACATTGGTGCAAATTCTTCAATGATTTCACATCAACAAATTAGGATTGGATCAAAAATTTATATCTCACCAAACTATAAGTTTTTTGGATGAGTTTTTTAGTTCAAAAGTTGCAAACTAGCTCCTTACAGTGCATTCACACCAATGTTAGAAATATAAATACTTAGAGGGTCATGATTTTAGACTTAAACAAAATAATTTTAGAAAGGTGGTAAAAATTCATCCAAATTCAATGTAGCACATGACATTACACATGAATCATATTTTAAACCCTTCAAGGTTACATTTTGCAACCACAAGATTATAATCTTCAAAATAATGAGATGTCAAAAGGGAATAGTAAAGGTAATTATATAAACTTGTAAGTAGGGTTGAATTTTTTGTTCTTTGTTCATTCTTTGAATGAATTCTCAACTATAGGGGGATTTCATGTTATATTGAATTCTTCAAGTAGTAGCAATAGTGGACACATAGGCCACAAAGATGTGCCTAATTTGACCCTATGGGTGGTCAAATTTGCCATATAAAGTCTTTAGTGGGTCTTTTTCCTAGTCTATACAACCACCATTTCTACAAGTCAAGTTTTTATACCCACAAGATTATTACATGTATGCTACCATTTCAATGCCCTTAGCTTGAATGTTCCCTTAAGGTTCTATGTTTTCAAGTTGTATATGAATGTCTATTTTGGTTTTAAATATGATTTCAAATAACATTCCAAAAAACATTTAAATGATTTTGAAGAGAGAAGTATTTCTTAATTTTTATGGAAAGACATGTTCATTTCAAAGATCAATTTTAACTTGGATTTAAATGGAACCCCTCTAGAATGGAACCCAAGATTTTAAATTTAGATTTCATTTAATTCGTTTTCAGATATATATATAAATTGAAATTTACATCTTTTATGAATCGTCAAATTTCAGATATTTTTGTGAAAATTTTCAATTACTATCATCAATTTCGGAGACATTTGAATAATATTTTTATTTTTTATCAATCAGAGAATGAAGTCCAAAATCTTGAATTCATATTAGTAGATGTATCTTACATTAAAATTTTTTATTGAGGTCAAATATACTAATATTTTGCATCATCAAATATTTATAAAATCAAATGGTTGTGGTTAGTAAGAGCTCTTTCACTTTGAATTATAGCAAAATATTAAATTTTACAAAAGTTTCAAGATTTCAAATTGGAATTGGAATTGGAATTAAACTTTGTACTTCATTACTTTAACTCAATTTGAAAATAAATAGTATGCCATTTCTTTCTAAATTTCAATTCTACGAGAAGAAGGTAGGAGTTGCAATAACTTTGGATCACCTTAATTAAATCAAAAAAATTAGGATAACCATGATTATGATTTGGTAGAGTTTGATTTCAAGTCATATGTTAAATTTTTGCTAAACTTAAGTAAAGTCAAATGGCATTTGAAGATTCAATACAAAAGTTATAAGAGTTCAAAGTTGAATCAAGAAACTTTTAAAATCCATGACGTTATTTCCATGTCTTTGTTTTGAACATTGTGCATGAGCATCTATTTATCATCTAAATGTTTAGAGCACGCTCTAAAAACATAAGCAATTTTTGAGTGATCCTATTCTAGAAGATGATTAAAAAATCATCTTATTTTATTTGGAATATCAATACTGCATTTAATTGAAGTATAATTTTAAGATCATTTATTGCATATACATTCAAGAACTCCCAAAAAAATTTAGGAAAGAAAGTGAAAATTATAAATGTCAAATCTTAGATCAGCATAAATCAACTCATGGTTTTGATAACTTGGTAGTGTCACAAAGTTATGTGAAGAGGTTTGGAATAGCATGGTGCCCTTGTTGTGGAAATGCTTTGCATACAATCTCATTATACCATAAACTCCCCAATACAATCCTAAACCTATTTCCAAATTCCTTTTTCCCTAATCCTTATCCTACAATTCCAACAATAACCTAAAAATTGCTATAACAAACTTTGACATAGTATAAATGATGTATATAATAGTTACTTCAAATGTCTTGAAACATTGTCATAATGCATATCAACTTGTTAAGTACTCATGTATCAACTTTTATTCCAAATCTAAAACATTGTCTAACTTTGGTCAACATTTCCCCACTATTGACATTTTATCAAGTCACGGCCTCCACACCCCGATTGTGTTTTGCGCATAACTAAGAGTTTCTATAGCCATTGTAACCAAGTTTTTGATATGAGGTAGTAGATGAGTTAAGGAAATAACTTCAAAGTTTTATAGCCATATCACAAAAATTCAATAAGATTGAAGCTTCCAAATACACACTTTTGGGTTTCTTTGGATTCTAAACACCTCCATTTTGAAGGGTCATATTTCCTTTTGTATAATAGATATAGATTTGAAAATTGATATATGATAGATCAAACTATTCAAATATTCAAATCCAAATTTTTGCATAGATCCAATGACATTTTATCCAAATCCAAATTTTCTAACATCAATGCTTCCTTTAATAATAAATTACCAGAAAATACACAACTTAGCACTCGAGTGCATCCCACACCTCGAATCAATCAAGAACCAAAAGTGACAAATGACTAGCCCTTACCTCTAAATAGGCAACTATAATCTTACGGGACTAGCCGTTGGCTAATCCTACCCTTACCCCCAAATCCTAACATCAACTACTAACCAATTGGTTTTCAACTAACAACTAACAAGAACTCCCTACTCTTCACACATCCTTTAACATGGAAGGATGCATACTTCAATTAGTAGATGACCCACATCACAACATTAGGTACAAGATACCCTCTTCAATGAGCAATATTAGTATAGTTGTTAGAGAATTTTTGGGTAGTTTTTCTAAATGGGGAAAAAAAAATCAAAATTGTGATTTTTATATGTGATCTAAGATTGAATATGTTTCTATATTTCTATTCTAAGCTATTGCAAGATTGCCATGGTCAATTTTTTTTGTAAGAGACAAGATGCTCAATACTCCCTCTCTTCTACAATGATCTTGTTGAACAAAATGTTATGAAAATAACATTTTTTTTTACCTATTTTGAAGTATTAGTAGAATTCAATGCACTCCTATAGTCCTAGAACATTGAATTTTGAAGTAATTTTTGAAGTGTAGCTTTAATTCCACTAAAAAGTGGAATTCTTCTTCTTGCATTCTAAGGGAGTGTCGATGGTTACTAATTTGCGATAGCTATAACATGCAACACCAAAGTGATAAAGCCCATTCATCCAATTTTTCCTAGGGCCTATAGTAAGTGTTGAGCTTATCTATGCACTATGCATTGCCTTTGACAACTACCATATGTCATGAAAATTGAAGATTGGGAGAAAAGTGATGGGATTGCCCAATTCTTAGGTTGTCCATAGTTGCCATTGGAAAAAAGCCTTTTAGAAGGTGTCTACACCATTTTTAGATAGGTCTTATTGTTTCTGGGTTGATGCTTTAAATAGGGAGTATGTATAGTGTATATGGAAGTAGATTGCAAATCATGCTGTCAATACTAGCAATTAATTCAAAATTGATTTATGGAACATGCAACCAAAAGATCATTTGGGAATGGAGGGAATATTTGATCACAAAAGGTTTTCTGTTTGAGGAAATGTTTCTGTTTTCCTATATTCATAAACCAACTGAACCTACAATTTTTACATGTTCTAGGAATTTTCAAAAGATAAGAATTTTTTATTTTATTTTAGGCGAACTACTAAATTTTTTTAATTTGGAATTTGATAAGAAAATAGTTTTTTTAATTTTTTTAATTTCAAATTTTCAACTGAATGTAATATTTTCAGTCTTGATGTTTGGCATGTACAACTTTGATGCAAATTTCAAAAAATGAATTTGAGCTTGTAGTTGATAATACATTTGTGATTAGTCAACCCTTCACCATCTTGAACCCTTAAAGTTCTTTGACTATGTTTTTACCAAAAATGCTCTAAAACTGCCATTTTTAGTATAAGTAATAAATTTAAGGGAATCTTTTTTTGGGACACATGTAACCAAAGAATTTTGCAATAAAATAATTTGAGAAGATGTGGAAAAAGATCAGAAATTTTCACTTCGTAGATTACAAGATATTAGCGTTTGAATTGATATAAAACATTCTTTTGGTTCAACAAAAAACAAGGCAGCTGCACTTCACAAGGTCACATTTATATGAAATAATGTCCTTATTGGTGGTTCTTCTTAGGATTCATTTTTCAAGGCAAGTTGGCTACATACTGGAAAATTTATAGATCATTTGGAATTGTACAACATATAGGAAAAAAATAGTAAGTAGAAAGAAGTAGAATATCGTTCAAAATACTAAATTGTTAAGAATTTAGTTATGGAATTGAAAAGTGCCAATTCCAATGGTTTAATGTTGTAATAAACAAGCTACAACCTATGATTTAAGTTTTCTAAACATATTAAAATTTGAGTTATATGAAGGACTTCAAAGTTTATTTTAGAAAAGAGAATCCGTTATTGTCCGCAAAGTAAAGTCCTCACAATTTTCACCTCATTAATCAAAATGTAATGATTCAAAGCTTCCACATATAAGTGAAGCTAGAAAACCAAATTTATGTTTTTGGAAAAATTGATTTTCTCTAGTGTGCCCAAACTACCCAAACAAAGAAAAAAATTGTATATCATATAATAAAATTTTAACCATGTAGTCAAAAGTTATTAAAATTTTTGGAACTCAAAGAAAAAACTCTTCACCATGTTTTGAGAAAATTTCAAAGAAAAAAAAATTCAATTTGTAATGAGCAGTGAGAAATCACTATATTGCCAAAAAAACGCAATTTGGTCTTTTAGAGGTTAAGGGCTAAATTGACTTTTTCATTTTTCATTCAATATTATATAACATTATTTATCAATGATTCAATATGCTTGTGCTCAGCTATTTCTTAAAGCATTCAGTCTTAAAACTCATTTTGTAGATCTCACATGTAACAATCAATTGCTAATTTTGTAATTTCCATTAAGTTTATATTAGTTTGAAGATTTAAAACTTGTAAAGAATAGTTTTCTAACCTTATAAATTATATTTATTGAATTTATAGTTACTCACTGACTAGGGTATGTGTGGCAGTGATTACCACTTCTGAGTGTATGATAACAAGCTTGTGTCATACCACAATTGATTACAGGAATTTTTGAATAAGTAAGGTAGAAGGCTCATAAAGCGTCCATCTAAGAGCTGAAACTGAATTTTGGGGAGGTGAAACTTATTGAAATATTTTTCAGTAAATTTTTATTGAAAGACAAGAGGAATTGACATCTAACCCAAGTCGTTTCATATTTTTTGGAGCTTTATAGAATTAGTTATGAATTTTTGAAGTCGAAATGGCAAAGGGCTCTAAAACCGCACACCTCCTCACATGTACACTGTTGGTACATCCCTGTAAAGATGAAAAAAACCCATGTACACACAGTGTACATTTGAGGAGGTGCGCGGTTTTAATGCCTGTGCGGATTTTGAGCCTTCTACCTTGTACACTTATGGAATGGTTGAGTACCCCTCATATTTATATTTTTGTGAAGTTCTAAGACTACAATTGATATGGTATAATGCATAGTACGTGTATGAATGCATCCGTATGTTATGTATAATCTCATCAATATCTTGTATCGATATCTACATTTGAACATTGTAACACACTATAATTGTTTATATTCTGTACATAATATGTGTACTTACATCTTACAATATTATAATAGTATGTATCATACTATAATCATATATATTCCATATAGAGTATCTGTATCACAGTTTATTCTGGCTTTGGTTTGCGGGGTGGGTTAGGCGAATCAAATGTCAACTTTGTAATTTTGTCATTATTTTTATCATGTACTAAATCAATGGTTGAATTATTTTGAATTGGGGGGAGGGAAGGGCAAAATTGCTTGCCACTTTTTAGTAGACAGGGATAGTGATACACCTCAATCTTGTGAGGCTTGAAAAAAATTCAGCCTGGGTGAATAATATTATATAGAAGGTTAATTTCCTACAAGGGAGAAATTGAAGATTAAAAAACAGCGTTAGTCAACAAAATCCACCTAAAAATACAACAAAGTCATCTAGAAGACAATTATTATACAAAACAAAAAAATTTGGACCTCCCTAATTTTTAAGATTAACATATTTTTAAGATGAAAATAAGTCACCCTCTCTTGTGTGAATGGGGCCCTTGTTAGAGACAGGTTGTATACCTTATTTATTGTTCAAATTTTGGACAGTAGAGCACTAAGGTGTTGGAGAGCCTCTGGGGATGTCAAACAACAAGACTCGTGAAGTTCTTGCAGCACCTTTGAAAATCCATTCCATTGATCTACTTGAAGTGATTCCTCCGTTGGCGTGCACACTCTAAACTCTTGTTGCAATGTCATCCACTTCAACTAAAGTACTATAGAGTAATTTAGTTGAAGCAACCAGCTTCCCACAGGCCCACGAACTGACTGCTCCCATTGAATCTGCACCATATCCAAGAGCTTATAGCTTATAATTCACATGCCAAGGAACAGATTCTCTTATCAAGATTATCGCCCATTTCCAACCACTTTCGCAATTTTGCCTATCTACGGCATGGGGGAAGGTGGAGAAAAAAAAAATACCCTGTGTAGAGAAATAGATTTAAGAAGGATTCTAAAATTTTTTTCATGAAGATTTTGTTTGTCTCATTCTTGATGTGAAGGCAAACCTATTTCCAACCATAGGATGGTTAGAAAACTCATGTAAGTGATTGCCATGGCTTTCAATGTACATGTTGTGATCATTGTATGCTTTCAATGTATACCTAAGAATCACCATATTGATTCACCATTTCAAAACAAAAAATATAAACATTCAACATGAATTTGCAAGTCCAGAATTGTTATTACTCCGGATTATGTCACAACCATGAATTAGGGAGTACTTGCTAGATAGCAATGGGGACTTCGGGAGATTAGGGTGAAAAGCTAGAAAATGTAATTAGGAGAAAATTAGGGGAAATGCTAAGGGAAAAATAGGTATTTAAAACTAAAAAGATGTTAAGCAAGATTTGGTAGAGTAACCAAATTAGGCTAATGATAAAATAATGACAAAATGCAAACCACAAATGCAAAACCAAAATGAAAACAAAAGACTTGAAGTAGGAAATGAGACTAAGAGTAAATAGAAAACCACAAAAAATAATAAATGGGAAAACTACAAAAGAAGTTAGTAAATTTAAAACTACTACTAAAACATTAAAATAGTGATAGAAAGACAAAATTGGACAAAAAATAGTACTTCAGGTGGTATTCCAACAAATGAGCACAGTCTACTCTAAATTGGCATAGTTTACACTGCATGAGTGCATTTATAGTAATTTAGCACAATTTGCACTAATTTGGTGCTTTTTACACTAATTTAGGGAAGTAATAGTAAATTAGGGGTAGATAAAAGTAGTGATGAACATTAATTCATTAGGGAATTTGGTTATAGGAAAAATTAGGGTTTAAAGCCCTCTCTCTCTCTCTCTCTCTCTCAATTTTTGTATTCTTAATGTGTTATGGAGAGTGTGAAGATGTGTGGTGAAAAATGAAGGAAAAAGGTTAGAAAAAGTAGGAAAATGAATTAGAAGGAAGATTAAAACAATTTGTTGAGTAGGATTTTACCATGTGAAAAAAAAGGTGAAAAATGGAGGTTTCTTAGGTCAGATGGAAAAAGTACTCGAGAATGAGAGGAGAATTTTGAGTGAGATTGGAGTGCCAACTTTGATAGGTGATTATGAGAGATTGGAGAATCGAATGGAGCTGATTTTTAAAGGGGAGCTACATCTAGAAGTTAGCTTTCTCAAAAGCTATGGCTCATCCAATTTGGAGCAAGGATGAAGTTTGAGTAACCAATTTTGTGTGAGGAGGTCAGCTGCCATAGCAATTGAAGACTGTCAACTTTTGCTGGCAACAATAGGAGAATGACATGGTAGAATTAGCTGGAATTTGAAGGATGGTGCAACTTAAAGCTGACTTTACACATAGTCTAGGCTCACCCCATTTGGAGCAAGGATGAGGTAGTAGCTGTTGTTTCTGTGGAAGAGGGTTTGTTGTCCTTTGGAGGAAGCACAATTTGAAGTTTTGTGTAATTTTTCACAATTACAATTGAATGATAGCAATTTTCATTGTAAATTACTAAGGAAAATGTTCTAGGTGCAATGTATGTTGATTTTAGGGTAGTTGGTGTAATTGGGAGTGCATGATGGTTGAATCACATTTTTTAGGGTTTTAAGCCAAGTGTGGAAGTGTTGCCCAAATTGAACTAAATTAGGGTTAACTAAATTGGGTGATATTTTAAAATTGAATTTGAAAAACAAAATTGAAGCATTAATGGAGTACAATGCATGTGTACTTGAGTGTTTGGTGAGAATGTTGTATGTTGAGATTAGTTTTTAGGCTCAAATTTAGGCCAATTTTAGTCCCTTATGGCACATTTGGACTAGGTTTTTACCTAGAAAGTTGTCCTTATGTCTTTGAGCTCAAATTAGGTGAAATTGAGATATTATGAGGTGATTATGGCAATTTGAGATAGTCTACCCTTTTTCACTTAGGATAATTTAGGTGAAAAATAACAAAAAACATTGAGGAATTAATTGCTCGGAAGGCAATTTAGGTAGAGGTCCCATACACTCCTCACCGGCCAACTCTAGGGGAGATTTTAGCCACATGTGGTGAAAATCTCTCATAATATCTCCTAGACATTTTTGTTGCTCCTACTAGGCCTACTCTACATGAGTTGTTACGTACACCACAATTGATCTTTCACTTGATCAAAATTTCAATAGCCTAACCCATTAGAGAAGATTTTAGGGCTCCACATGCCTGTTTTAGGGTTATTTCCCTACTTGTTCCTTGTGCTGTTCGGGAACGGTTGGCTGTTGGTTGCAAAATAAATATAAAAAATAAAATAAAATCTTAGTTCTGAAATGCAAAGAAAAAGTTGAAAAATAAATTAAAAAATTTGATGTGGCACAGTCTTGGCCAAGTCAGATTGCAGCAGTGGCGCAATTCCTGTGTTCCCCGTAGCCTCAAAACTCGTAGGCATGTACAACCCTCAAATCTCCCCTAATGTCTAAGAATGGGAGGTTGGTTGAAATAGGTGATTTCCTTCTTGTGATTTTTTTGGGTGGTACCCAACCCAAAATATTTCATTGTGACCCTACTTCTAAATAAAAATGTGATCCATAAAGTTACAAATTTGAAAAAATGAATAAATTTTGAATAATGGTCCTTTTTTCTAGAGAATGTTTTTTTGGTAGTTTCACAAGTATTTGTCAAATTTTAACCCATGGAACTTTAGGAGTTGAATAAAACTTCTCCCAAACAAGCTTTATAATTAGAGAAATTTGAAATTCATATCAAGAATCAAAGTCTATCTTACTACACTGAAATATTTATTGAGTATGGTCTAAACTATTTATTATGAGAATATACTATTCAATACTAGTTGTAGTTGTGGTGTTGTAGTGTTTGTGGTGTATATTGGTGGCACTGTTGGAGTCGGCATCTCACTTGTCATGCCAACTAATTGTTATCCACCCCTATTAAATAACCATTTTGGTGTATGACATTTTCATTTTCATTTTACCAATCAATGCTTTCAACAACTTCAACTCCTCCATGATTTATGAAAATATCACTAGGAACATGCACTACACCTAATTATACTACTTTTAATTAGACACCTTGAAATACAAAATGCTTCAACTCTTATTTGTTGCTTCAAATAATTCTTCAAACTTGTAGTGGTTCTTTTTTAAAACTAGTGATGAGTTTGAGCAAACACTTTAATTGTCATATTTGTGTCAATGAACATTTGTGAAGAACTCTATTCTAACTTGGTGGCAAACATTTAGTGTTGCAAAAGGATGAAGAAACCTTAGTAGTTATTTGAAAGGCCGAAGGTATATATCAATTTTTTTTTAAATTTATTCCATATTTACAGTACAATATTTAAACACGACCATTTTTAGATGTTAAAATGACTTCAAAATGCAAGATACTAATTTTTGAATTATCAATCCAACAATATAATTGTTATCATGTCTTGTGGCCTTTGGGTACACAATTCTCATTCAAGAAATCAAATGCCATTGTGCACATACCATAAAGGGTTAAAGTAGTAATGAGATTATATTGCCAAATCTTCAAATAACACGGAACTGATGTAAGCCACAAATGAAAGTTTCAAACCTATGTCAACTCAAATAATAACTAGGTAAACTCCTTTCATAAAAGTACCCCCACTAACTTAAAGAAGGTGCTCACAGCGAGCACTCACTTCGGAACACAAATCCGGATTAAAAAACATCAAAAAAATCTACAACGACAGCACTTGTTATAACTTACAAGCCAATCATAACCAGTCCCTACACTAAGGACGGAAATGAAAGGCAGGCAATTCTGCCGAACTAAAGAACAAGGAAAAGGGACCAGCCAGAGTTCGTCAGGGTCCCAGGGTCCTGGAAAAGCCGCTCAGGAATCTGACAGAACGTGCTGTAAGTTAAGCTTACGAGAACCAAGGGCGCTGCACAGTGCACACCTCAGCAAACAAGAAGAGTGAAAAAAACGTTTTGGTTGTGGCTACCAGAGTACCGACTTTCATCCACTGGTTCTTTTTTCATCACTCCGTCAATTGAGCTTGGGATGGATGGAATAACGAATGTCGTTAAGTGTCGGCAAGGGACTCATCAGGAGAGCAGCTCCAACGTCGAAACGTGGGTGTTCGGGAGGAGGATGTGGCAGCACTCTCGCCGGAATTGCGATGACTGGACCGGCCACGGCGACACCCCCGTGAGCAACCTGCGCAGCAGGCGCCACTACTGGTGGCCCATCACCGTTGGGGACCAAGCCGGGCTGCTGTGCATCTCCTTGGCCTGCCCCCCCTGCAGCATTTGCGTGCGCCATTTGATGAAACGTGTTTGCCTCCTTTTATCTGAAAGCGAAAATTCGTCACCAATCACGCTCAAATCCAGAAATTAACATACTCACAACGAATTGGGGGTCACTAATTAAGAGGGTACCAGCTAATTCAGCAAAGCTGAAATTCCATGAGCAGGTAGTAGAAATACGTCCTCAACCTGAAAGCACATAATTTGCTAATACGTACGTAATCTACCAGCGCACAATGTGCAACAAACATCAAATATCGAAGCCAGCTAGCGCAATTCAACTACCAGGTCATGCCCAAATCCATGTGATAGAAAACGAATAATCATCACCAAACATGTCCAAATTCAGGAATTGTCACGCACAGGAAATCGGGAGACACTGAGAGTCTACCGGCCAACCATTTCAGCAAATCTATTACAGAAATTTCACAAATTTCGAGTAAAAATGAGTACTGGTTCTGAAAGCACTTTGTCAATCTCTGGCAGCACTCCATCAGTGTCCAGCACATATCAAATACGGATGCTAGCTATCCAACATCCAAACACCGCATCCAAACACAACCGAGCGAGTGAGCAAAGTGAGGAGTGTGGGAGTTAGCTAGGACTCACAACTAGAATGCGTAGCCACAATACTACCATACATGATCGAACGGGATCGGAGCGAGTACGCACAATTGACTGGCTTAGTGTGAGTAGAGTCAAGTTTATATGTACTTACAGACTGATATATAGAGAGATAATTTTTCGACCATGTCACCTCAGGATTTAGGGATTCCTTCATTTTTAAAAGGAGATGTGTGCTCTAAACATCGAGCTGGGGAATGTAGGCATGTAGCTATGTCAACAGACTCTACAAAGTCCAAAAACCTGGTCAACCACCAGCCCATAACCTGACCTCCATTGCTCTCCACTGAATCCAATCACTCATCCGAACAGCCACTGCTGCGCGAACTGCTTCAAGGGGCGATCAGCGAACGCTGAACTGTGGAGAATCTCGAGAGCGCTGTCAGGCTGGGGTGCGATCACGAGGCGAGTCTCACCGAGACTTAACGCCATCACGGACGTCGCCTCCTGCAGGACTGCGACGGATACGACACGGCGGTGGGCTTCGCCACCCATTTCCACGAGGGCGCCGAGGATGGGGATCCCACGGAGGCCAGCGATGGTGCGCAGGCCGCGTAAGCGGCCCGAAGAAGAACCACCCGGGGAAGCCCAGCAGACCAACACACCACAAGCACTTATCACACCCAACCCGACGAGAATCAACAGACCTCTGAGAGAAGAACCGGAACCGAGAAGTTCTGAGAGGGAAGCGCGACCCTGCTTGGCTAGAATGGGGGCTGCGAACAACCACCATCCTCCAAACTGACCTCCATTGCTCTCCACTGAATCCAATCACGCATCCGAACAGCCGCTGCTGCGCGAACTGCTTCAAGGGGCGATCAGCGAACGCTGAACTGTGGAGAATCTCGAGAGCGCTGTCAGGCTGGGGTGCGATCACGAGGCGAGTCTCACCGAGACTTAACGCCATCACGGACGTCGCCTCCTGCAGGACTGCGACGGATACGACACGGCGGCGGGCTTCGCCACCCATTTCCACGAGGGCGCCGAGGATGGGGATCCCACGGAGGCCAGCGGTGGTGCGCGGGCCGCGTAAGCGGCCCGAAGAAGAACCACCCGGGGAAGCCCAGCAGACCAACACACCACAAGCACTTATCACACCCAACCCGACGAGAATCAACAGACCTCTGAGAGAAGAACCGGAACCGAGAAGTTCTGAGAGGGAAGCGCGACCCTGCTTGGCTAGCACGGGGACTGCGAACAACCACCATCCTCCAAACTGACCTCCATTGCGGTACATTGCTTAGCCCAATTCTGACGCTCAACACTGCTTCAACTCAACTGAAAGCCAAATCTCAACTCTATCATGCATCACACAATTAATTGCATCCCGAACCAAATCAAGAAAATATACCTCCTCCAAAACCCAAATCCCCTACCAAATCCACAACCTCGAACAAAACCACCACTTTGGACAAACAATCTTAAAAACCCTGACAAAACCACAAGCTTCGCGACCACTGTGAGTTAAGAAGCTTGCCTGCAGAGTGTGCCAGATCCAAGATTACTGAGAATTAGGAGATGAGGTCGGCTCTAAGCCTGAGCACGAGTTGCAAGCTGCCAAGGCAAGTATTACGCTGCTGCTGCTGCGCGCATTACTACTGCTGCTACTGCGAGGTGGGCGAAAACACTCCAGGAGAAAGGGCGTACGCAAGGGATTCAATCTGGAAGAGTCAAGTACGCAGATTGAGCATGAGGGTGTGTCGAAAGCTATCAGTCGGGGCTCCTTTAACCCTTGAACGCCTGGCTGGTGAGTGTGGAAAACACCCATTTTGGAACCGTGTGACATCGTCTACTTTAAAAAAATAAAAAATACCCATTGGGAGCGGACCTTTCCTCCCCTAGTTTTCCACCCCTAGTTCCGAGGATGAATAGGTGCACGAGTTTTCCAGCCCTAGTTCCGAGGATGAATAGGTGCACTTCTGTCCTACAGAGGAGAATTCCTTGTCATTCTTTACGTCCGCCTCGTCGAGGGGTTAAGGGAGGCATCCGGAGTAGGTCTACTGTACAGCTCTACTGGAGGTTTGTATTTATGACTGGGGTCTGAGTTCTGGAGGATTTGGGGGGTGGAAAGGCTGCGGAGGGGATGATTTATTCTCTATCTATAGTGCAGTATTTGATATGATAATGTTTAGAGGTTAAAATGACTTCCAATAGTGAAAGAAGTTAGTTTTTAATTATTAATCTAAGGGCATAATTATGTCTTGCCACTGTAGGATACATAATTCTCATTCAAGAAATCAAATGCAGTTCTTGCACATACCATTGAGGATTAATGGTAGTAATGAGATTCCGTTGCCAAATCTTTCAATAACACGTAACTAACTGATCTGTAAGTCACAAAAGATTCAAACCTGACTCAATTCTACAAACAGTACCTGGGCAAACTCTTCAGTTCATGAAGGACCCCAACGAACTGAATCGGAAGGTGCTGAGTGCTCACAAGTCACAACCGACGGACAAGCCCTCCCGGCCCTTGGGAACACACTGAATCCTTAGTATGTCCCCAAAGGCCCAAACCCATTAAAATTTAAACTGACGAGGACAGCAACTGTCATAAATAGACTAGTAGGACCCTACTGTACTGTACATCGGGGAGAGCTCCCGGTCCTGAGGGTCAACAGCGGATGGGTCTGAAGTGTCTGTTTTATTCCAGTTTCTATTTGAGCAATCATGTCCTGCACTGATATACTGTAAGACTTATTTTAGTTAGTTGAAGTGCCCGTGGGGGCCGGGCTACTAACTTAACTTCCTGGAGTACAAAAATCCATGTGATCGGCCACGCCGCCTATCGTCTGCTTCACCTGCGGCATTCCGGGACTGCAGGGTCTCTTCACTTGGGCAAGGATAACCAAAAGGGAACTCCGGATTGTTTCAGAAAATAAATAGAAACATAGAAAAATCCCTGTGCTCCGGAGTTCCCTTTTGGTTATCCTTGCCCAAGTGAAGAGACCCTGCAGTCCCGGAATGCCGCAGGTGAAGCAGACGATAGGCGGCGTGGCCGATCACATGGATTTTTGTACTCCAGGAAGTTAAGTTAGTAGCCCGGCCCCCACGGGCACTTCAACTAACTAAAATAAGTCTTACAGTATATCAGTGCAGGACATGATTGCTCAAATAGAAACTGGAATAAAACAGACACTTCAGACCCATCCGCTGTTGACCCTCAGGACCGGGAGCTCTCCCCGATGTACAGTACAGTAGGGTCCTACTAGTCTATTTATGACAGTTGCTGTCCTCGTCAGTTTAAATTTTAATGGGTTTGGGCCTTTGGGGACATACTAAGGATTCAGTGTGTTCCCAAGGGCCGGGAGGGCTTGTCCGTCGGTTGTGACTTGTGAGCACTCAGCACCTTCCGATTCTTACACAATTCAGATCAAGCTTACCAAATTTGGGTTTCGAAAGACCAAAACTTCATTTTTGGTCAATTGTTTCATTAAATTTGAATGATTTTACACTATGAGTCATTGAAAAACATAGATGATGAATTTTTTTAAATTTGATTGTGGAAATATGTAGGAAACATCTACACGCACATCTTTCCTTCAATAAGCATCTCCAAAAAGTTTTAGAATCTCCTTCAAACACTTTTAAAAGTTGGAGTAACAATGTCTAAATTTTGAAAAATAGATATTCCTTCATTGTAATTAGATTATGGCCAACGGTGCTAGTATGTGAACATGGAAATGTAAGCATGTGAGCCTTGAGCATATGTATAAGTGAATATACTACAACTATTGAAGGTGTTTATAACATAAACATTTATAATATAAATATCTATAATGTAGCTACACTATTATCATTGAAGGTTTCTATTATATAGACAACTATAATATAGGTGTATAGTCTTTTAGACTCATAGGCTCATGCTTCTAAGCTCACATAATAGCAACCCTCGATTATGACAAAGCAATTGTACCTTCATGGTCAAAAGTATAGAATTAGTAACTGTACAAAGGTCAAATAGCAAAATCTAATGACAATAAAGAAATATCTATTTTTCAAAATTTGGACATTGTCACCTCAATTTTTGAAACCTTTGTGAGGAAATTCTATAACTTTTTGGAGATGTTTATTGAAGGAAATATGTGTGTATGGATGTTTCCTACATATCGCCAAAATCAACTTTAAAAAATTCATCACCAATGGCATTCAATCAATTATTATGTAAAACTATGAATTTAAATGAAATAATTCACCAAAAATGGAGTTTTACTTTTTTGCACTAGAAGAAATTCTCATTCATTGAGCTGATGTGTTTTTGTTAAAAAAACACAAAATTGCATTGGAAAAAATGCAGTTGTGCAATTTTTTAGTCAAAAAACTGCAAAACTATGTTTTTTCCAATACAATTTTGTGTTTTCTAACAAAAACACATCGGCTCAATGAACGAGAATTTCTTTTAGTGTTGAGATCCAAATTTGGTAGGCTTGATTGGAATTGTGTAAGAATTGAATATTGTTTATACAAGACAAAAAATTTCAATAATATTATATATAATTCAAAATTATTTTGAATGGCAGAATGGGGGGACGATTGAGAGTTGTCAGGTACTATATTGTATAGTAGGGCCACAATTCATTTACAAATTGCCAATTTGAGCCATTCAAAAATTTGTACATAATATATGAATAAAATTGGCATTTTCCATCATGCATAATTAATACTCAATCCTTATCCAATCCTAATCAAGTACACCAAATTTGAATTTCAAAAAAGAATTTTTTTATTTTTGGTGAATTTTAAAAGTCAATTTTCATGATGTTACATAATATTTTATTGAAAACAATTGGTGAGGAATTCTTTTAATTCCATTGCTTAGATATATGTAGGGAACATCCATAAGCACATGTTTCATATTAAAAAACACACCCTTAAATAACAAAAATATTGTCGATGAAGAGTTCAATATAAAGTGTCATGTGACTAGACTTAGTGAAATAGAAATTTTTATCTTTTAACTAAATTTTGCAATGTGACCCTTACAGTATAACTAGCTTTGTATATTTGGGCATGATGGTACAATAAATTTGCCAAAATTTAGTTAAAATATAGAGACATCTATTTTATAAAGTTGGGTAATATGACACCTCACATGAAACTCTTCATAGACAAAATATTTGTTACTTAAGGGGGTGTTTTATAATATGAAACATGTGTGTATGGATGTTCCCTACATATCTATACAATCAAATTAAAAAAATTCATCACCAATGTTTTTCAATGAATTATCATGTAAAACCATGAATATTAAATGAAATTATTAACCAAAAATGGAGTTTAGGTTTTTTAAACTGCAATTTGGTATGTATGATTCGGACTGCATAAGGATGCCATAATAATATGCTTACCAAACTATGCCAATTATAATCTACATTGTACAAGAAAAGTTAAATGGCTGAAATTGGCAATTTGTAAATGAACTATAGCCCACTATACAATAGGAAAAAAATCAATAGGGCCCTATTATATGTGTACAATGTTCAACGAATAGACATTGAATTTATGTCATGGATTTATCTTGGATACACAACTAATTATAATCACTTATAATGCATTTCAATCGAACTTCAAGGGATCTAATTTTTTTTCTATAGAAATTTAAAGTATTCTCAGACACCAAAATTTAGTGCCTCAAGGCATTTATGGGTTAACCCCTAAATGCTTGAGACACCCAAATTTGGGTGTTGACGAAACTTTGAAGTGAGATAAAACCTAACCAAGTTGCTAGTTTTAGTAGTTTATATATATATTTTTAATTATTTAAGATGCCTAGTCTTAACATCAAAAATCCATACTTGAAAATGCTTGATTATGATTTTTTTATTCAAGATTTTGTGCAAGGTTGTTCATTGAAAATCTTAATTTTCTAGTGTTGAGGGTTATTAGAAATGAGCCTCAAATATACTAGACCTTGGAGAAAAAATCACATTCGAAATTCATTTGAAAAAATTGTGGAGTGGATTTTGAAAAGCCAAAAATTAGTTGGAGATATGCATGTTAGGCCCTATAACCTCATATTTTTTTGGTGAACAATTTTTTAGATTTGACAAGTGAAAAGAAGATTGGAAGACTTCAAATCACTTTTGTAGTTTTAACACCCTCATGATCAAACATTATAATCTTTCAATCCACGAGTGATGCTGATGTGATTCTTTTTCCTATACGATCTCTAACATCTCTAGTTTGAATTTGTATGCTCAAAATATAAAATATTGATACACCTTATCAAAATGATGGATTTTTGTTCAATTTAGAGCAAATTCCCAAAAGCTCAAAAATGACCTTGGACATTTAGGGATTAAAGCTATTGTGTTGAATGGGGAGGGGGCCACCTTGTCCATTCCTCAAAAATATTCTAATTTTCATTTCAACAATCCCTTTTATCCCATCCAAAATTTCCATAATTTTAAGAATTCAAGATAAATAAATAAAAATTTGATGAATTTTAGTAGATGGAGATTATGAGTCACTCAACTGAAGTTACTATTTACAACATTTTGCCATTCTTAATAAATAAAAGTTGAAAGTACACTAAATAGTGAAATTGGGTTGCCTTAACAATTAGGTTGCCTTACCCAAAAAAGTTACCTCATGATTCACTCCTTGTCCACATGGAGGCACATGCGACTCTCTAAATCTAGGCCATAAACCAATGCACCCACCTTTGCAACACAAATTGTTCCTACATTATTACATCCTTCAATAGTAACAATACATATTTGTATAGTGTAGAATGTGGAGAAATTAGTGAGGGGCAACCTAATTTTACAATTCACTATAGTGAGCTAGCACTAATTATAGGTGAGATGAAACTATCAAACTTAATGACCTTGGTTCACTATGCATTACTTACATCATAGTTTTGACCTTGTTGTTTGATTTCTTATAGTCTAACACATTATGACATGTATCCTCGTAGCTACTAATTGGTGTGGAATATTCTACACCATATCATCCCCGGAATGAAATGATGTGAAATATTTCACATCATTTTGTCCAAGAGGTGGTAGTCCTTCTCATTACTACTAAATGTTATGTACCTTGAGATTTACAACTTCCAATTTCTTGTTGGCATGCATCACAATTGCGTCCTCTTGGCATGCTCCTTCCACTTCTATTTTGTATTTGCTTTTTGAAAATAATGTTTGGTGAAGTAGGTAGTTCGTTGGAGAGTTTAAAGACTCTTTCCAGCTTGTCCCAACTTTTTTTTTCCTTTTCTTCTTTGTAATTTTTTTTTCCTTTTCTTTGAAAATATTTTTTTGCAAACCAAATCATACCAAATCAAATCTCTAAATTCTTTACTAATTTTCAAGAAACAAACAAACGCTTGAAGACAAGTTGATTTGACTTCTACTAACTACTAACTAATTCTTAAAATTTAGATAAGTCAACTATTATCTCTTTTTGTTTTTTCTATTTGTCTTTTAATTAACCTCCAAACCTTGGGTACGGTAACCAAATATCCCCTAATGGATGGTTAGTATTCAATCTCCAACTTTCTTCCTTCCTTCTACTTCCCAAATACTAGTCTCCAACCTCAACACTTCTTATTTGCAACTTCAATGACTTCACAGTGTGAGATGACACTAGAAGAAATTTGCATTCATCAATCTAATGTGTTTTTGTTCAATAACACAAAACTGTGTTGGAAATAACGAAGATTTGCAGGATTGTGATTAAAATAATGTTAAACTACTTTAAACACATCGTTAAACACAAATTTCTTCTAGTGATGTGAGTACAGAGCTTGGAAATGAATTTTTCGTTAGCCAAAGTGTGATTCGAGAGTGCAACCCGTATAAGAAAAGAGTGTGAGGTCACAACTAGCCCTTTTTTTTTGCTTTTTAAGAAAGTGCCAGAATGGCGATCACTCAAAATTTGGTGAAGTATTGTATTTCTACATTCATCCATCTTTTAGACCAAAAAATACTTTTCAATCATATTCAAGCACTTTTTCATCCAAATTAGGCAAATTCATCCACATTTTAAATAGAAATAGAAAATTTTTGGCGAAAAAAGATTACTTTTTTTCTGGCGAAAAGTAGACATTTATTTTGAAATGGTGCAATCTGGCCCCATGGTGCCAAAAAAAAAGGGTTGGTCACAACATACGTGACTTTACAATGAGCTGGAGTGTTGGTTTGTAGGCTGGGTCAACCAAGTTGACTTTGGTTACTGAGTTGATTCTTTTGAAGAGTTGGGCAGCTGGCTGATCAATTGCTGGGTTCACAAATTCAAAGCCTCAGCCTTGGTTGAATTGCATAAACTAACCCCTGTCTTGCCTTATTTCAAGCCTTCTGGTAGTACTTGGAGAATTTAAGGTGACTACTGTCTAAGCTGATTTTTCTTTGCCACAAGCTTACTTTAATCAAATCCAGATTTGGGTGTCCATGTGTTTCAAGAAAAAAAAAAATCCAGATTTGGGGAATATTTTGAATCAAACTCAAGACAACTCACTAAACTATGTTGGTTTTATAAGCACGCAAGCCAAAATCCAACTTCTACAGTATTTTTGGGAACACCAATGGTACCTCTCACCTTTCAGTCTCTTCCAAGATCTAAAATTCAGTGATAACTTTGGAAACCAAGAAAGCAATTTTTTTTTATTAAAACATCAAATTTCAGGACCCAACTAGGTATCATCCAGTTTCTATTTTTTTCTAGTATGATGGTATGTCAATGTTTCAATACCCTGAGTAAACTAAGATACTGGCCCAATGGGCTAGCGAACTATCTCTTCTACCTGACTTCCGACCCACTGGCCCTTTCCTACCTACGACTGTTTGACTGGTTCGATTGGTTGGGGATTTTGGGCACTAACTTAGCTGACCGCCTTCAACCAATTTTTGGTATTTTGTTTTTTGAACCATAGAAAAAACTTGGTTGTTGCTCGCCAATTTTGGGCTTTTAAATTCCAAATTTTGGGATTTAAACCAAATACTTGGATCTCCTTTGGGGGACCCCTTAACAAAACAGACATAGGGAAAATTTATTTCTAGGAACAAAGTTTTAATGTCTAGGGGATTAACCCCCAAAACTTAAATATCAAAGGAAGGATGGATAATATTAAAGATTTTGAACATTGTCTTAGAGGTAATACCTTCACCATATGGTGAGTTAGCACCACATTCCACAACAACAATTCAACGGAGGAAGTATTACGGGGACTTTGAGATGTTTGGATCCAACCCAAATTTCTCCAAATGACTTAAAAACGAACTCTAATGACAATATTTTCCAAATGTCAAGGTTCTAAGGGGGTGTTCTACAACATAGAGTTGTGGTATCCCACTCAAGGAACTTAGTTTTAGAAAGGGTTAGTAATCACAAACTCAAGACTCAAGCAAGAAACATGAAATGGTTAGTAATCAAAACTCAAAATACAATAAGTAAATGACTAAACCAAAAGCACCCAAACATCCTTTGGAAGGAGCTCTAAAACACAAACAAACTTCAATGATGATAAAGGAGTAAAGCTCAAACACAATTCAAAATAGCAAAAATTCAAACAACATGACTGTGTTTTGGCAAAAAACATGAAATGAGGCCCTTGAATGGTCAAACAAGCAAACAAACAAGGTTCTTCAAAATGAAGAAAAGGGGTGCATAATGAGAGTAAGGGAGACCTTTTATACATTTCCAAGGCCTCCTCCCCCCTCAAATTAACTAACAACTATTCGTAGCAAAATGTGAAAATTAACTTTTAAAATCAACTCTACTATTGTGACGACTCTAATTTTGGGAGAAATGCTCCAAACGCCAAATGGATTGCATCATCGTCTTTACAATACTCAAATTAATCTAGTGAATCTTCTACCCTCTACTCCCAGACTATTTCGCAAGCGAAAGTTAGCAATTTGAAATCAAGTGAAAAAGGTCAAAAATCCAAAATTTAGAGTTTGACTTTCTTCAAGGTTTTGACTAGCCAAGCTTGTTCAGGAGTTTCAAGAAAATAAGTGTAGAGTCCAATTTGATTTCATTTGGACATCGTATGCTCCTGGTGTGACTGTCAACTCATCAAAAAATTTAGAATTCCATTAAAATTTGTTGTCACTGCAAATTTTAGTATTTGTTGGTGTTAGAATGTCTTGAAATTTGGTGGGGCACTTATTTATGTTGAAATATACTATTCTAATTTTGGGTGGGATTTTACTGATATCTCAAAAATTTCTATGAATTTCCTAATGCTAATAAACATAGTTGACTTCTCATGGAGTCATCTTATGCAATCTAAAAAATTATGAAACTCTTAGGGTAGCTTCTAGGAAGTCTCCCAAATGATAAATGAAAATTTCCATGTTGATCATGCATTTTATGCTAAAGGAGTTAAATTAACACCTATCAATTTAATTTCTCATGGGAGAAATCATTTTTGTACTAGGGAATCTTCATGAACCAACTTCACCATTACACTCATGGAAAAAATTTAAGCTAAAAAATTCTCTTTATCCTTCAGTCGCTTAATCTTCAAACTTGTAGATTTCACCTGCAAAGAGTAAAAAGTGACTTTTCCAATTCTTTGCGAATTGAATGGTGACCCTTACATGGGTCATCCAAATGTGTTTCTAGGACTTAGGGAACCAATTCACACCTTGACCCTTTAATTCCTATAATCTAAATCTATATTACTATCACCTAAAGGTTTAGTCTACTATTACCTAAATTAGAAGTTTTTACCTATCTTTGCCAATAGGGCCTAAACTAATCCAAACCCCTATTTGTGATTTGAAACACCTAATTGAACACTGAAAACTAAAAAGGAAAGTATTTAAGGCACTTTCCAAACTTTTAGACTGAACATTTGTATGGACTTCTACCAAACATGATATAAACATTCTTTTTCAATTTTTTCGACTATAAATTGTAATAAGAATGACCACAAGTTAAAAAACTAAAAAAAATCATGAGGTCCAGGAGCTAACTATAGGGCTCACAAGCATACCTCTCCATCAATAGTGTTGTCTTCCCAAGTCACCTCCATGTTAATTATGTAATAACCCTTGCTCTCTATCATGTCTAAATAACTAAAGGAGTTTAGTTTAAATTACTTTATTGACTAATCTCCCTACAAATTAATCCCACACTAATTTCTATAGTATTTGTCAATTTTGAAGTATTTTGATAATTCTTTTGTTATTTGGAAATTACTTTTAATATGAGGTGTCTTCTAAATAGTCCTAAATCCATCAAATTGTTAAAATCCTATTCTCCAATTGTTTATGAATTTTTCCTTATTATTCTAAAGGTTTTGATTTGAATTTTTGTCTTTATCTATTCCACTTATTAGGCCTAATAAAAAAAACCTAAACCAATTCTAACCTACTACCCTCTATGGGAATCCAAATTAATGAACTAACCAACAATTCAACAAATAGTAAGAAAATGAAACTTCCAAATCAAATCAAAAGATTCATGCCTCATTAAATGCACTTAGATTCATTCTCCTTTGTCTTCATGTTTATAACATATGTACCTACCATAGAGATACTCTATAACATGAAAAGAGTTCATAACATAGGTACTTAAGAGCATCACCACCCGTCTAGCAAATTTTGGCTTGCAAAATGCAAGGGCATCCATTTTGCAGGCTGCGGGAAAGTGGACCGCCCCACCCGTGACTTGTTAAGAAGCCACCTGCATGGTGAAAGTGTAGGCGTTCGAGGTTAAATTAATTCAATTTTTTATTCGGTTGCAGCATAGTGTTGCAAAAATCCCATGTATTGAATCACGGGATTCTGCAAATATCACCCTCATATGAAATCCTATACTGATTTGATTTGCACAGTTTTGAATTTCTATAAAACTATGCAAATGAAGCAAAATATGGCACCCAGTTCAAGTTTGCTACACTCCAATTTTAGTAACATGGAGAACATTGACAGTCACCTTCATAGCAACCAAAATGTTGATACTTCGCAGCAAGGAGAAACCATAATATTGATACTTTGCAGAAACGACAAACCAAAATGTTTAATACTTCATACAATGCTCTCTGCAATCGGTAATATCGATATTACCTGATGTATATGTACATCGAAATTACCTATCTGGAGTATCATAGTTCTAGAAAAAAATTCACCTCAGTAAGTTGTTTGTCGGGGAACTTGTGGGATTTCTTGTCTTACTCGGTTTGCCAGCCGGTTTGCTAGCCAGGCTCTGGCTTGTAAAACAGACCCATTTTGCCAGCCACAAGCAGATTTCAGGACGGCCTTTTAACAAGTTCATCGATTTTGCCAGACGGGTGAGGCAGATTTGCCAGCCTCTTTTAACCAGTCATCCAAAATGCCAGACAGGTGGGGATGCTCTAACCATAGAAAGTGTTTATAAAACAGATTTCTAGGCTTATGGACTCATAGAATCTATTTTCACATGTAAACTCTCCCCTTTTGTTCTACCTGTCATAGGATGGTTTACCTTGGTTAGTTGATACTGACCAATCTAGATTCAACCCGTCTCTTATCTTTCCCTTGAAATCTACCCCGTCTGTCGCATCCTCCCGCCGACCCAGATTATTCATTCCACACCCTGAATATAAACAATTGTTTGAATTGATGTATATTCCCACTTCTGACGTAGATTGACGGCATTCCCACTTTGAGTTGGTTCCCGGCTTTTTTTTTCTCCAGGTTCACCCCCTGGCCAAATATCCACCCCATGGTGCTTGATTTTGGCCTGTTACTGAAAGTATTTTTCATTTACAATAAACACTTATTTTCTAAAAACAATTCACTCCTTTAACCCTGTAACAATGCTGAGAACTGAAATTGTCCAATGAATGACTTAGGATATCTCTGTAATGGACAGAGAAGCAATTCTTCATCTACTGTTTGTATGGTGGGAGGCAGAGACGTACAGAGTCTTCTTAGACATAAGCCAACCCTCATTGAAGGCCTTTCTTTTTTCAGAAGTATAGAGATTGGATTACAGCAGAAACCAAGAGCACCCATGTGTCATTCCAGGGTTAATTTGGAAATTTATAGTGGCAGGGAGTTTTGGTGTTGCTAAGGTAATGCAAAGATTGGCTGGTTGTGGGAGATAGGCTATTAGGCAAAGCAACCTACAGTATAGCAGGCAGACTGACTGAATTGTCTTGTTGGCCCTGTTGAAAATTTCTAATTTGTTTTCCAAGTAAACACGAATGTGAGAGAGGGGTAGAGCAATTGAAATGTGCCATCCAATTGGACCGAAAGAGTCTCTAGACTACTCCAAAGCCAACTAAAAGAATATCCATAATGCCCACGTTAAACACATAAAGTGGTCAAAATATTTCCTAACATGGCTACAACATGAAGGCCTAATAAAGTTGTATTTTGTGATAGATTTACATACAAGAAAAAAATTCTACATCCACCAAGATAAGTCCTAGACACAACACCTTGACATCATGCATCATATTCACTAGTACATGTTGCCATCATTTCATACAAAGCACATTCACTCTTAATTCTTCATTTTCCTCCTTCAACTATAGTGTCATTGCCATTGTCACATGGGACATTCAAAGATGAAGGATTAAGAAATAAGGAAAAAGGTAGCAATAAGGTCATATTGCCAAATCTTCAAATAACATATACATAAATCACAAGGGATGCAAAAATGGATCATGACAAACAATATCTATACATACTCTTAGGAACACGCCACAATGATTATTTTGGAATTTCAGCCCCAATATATGGGAATACAAACCCTTCCTACAAAAACACATGAAAATTTATCAACCCTCATCTTTGAACATATTAGCAAGAGCTAAAACTATTGCTTACAAACTTCTTTGTAATCCCATATTCAACCCAATGTATGTAGAATGTATGATTGTATGCCCAAGGAAATTAACCCTTTAACCCCTAAACGACACGGCAAACATTTTTTGTCCAATGAACAATAAGGATTCTCCTTGGTAGGACAGAATTGCAACTATTCATCTAAGGAATTAGGGGTGGAAAGGGGAGATCTTCTACAATAGTTTGACTCCCAATGAGTATTTTTTATTTTTTTAAAGTGGATAATGTCACATGGTTCTAAAATGGTTGATTTCCAAGGTCACAAACCCGGCATTCAAGGATTAACTTAAAGACAAGCTAGTGAACATGGAAATCATCCCTTTTGGAACCACATTACATCATCTTCTTTTAAAAAATACTTATTGGGAGTTAAACTATTGTAGAAGATCTCCCCTTCCCACCCCTAATTCCATTGATGAATAGTTGCACTTTTGACCTACACATGAGAATTCCTTGTCATTCACCGGACAAAAAATGGACACCACGTTTGTGGATTAAACTCTCTATTCTCCTTCCTTTTCATCCTCTCCAAGCATGATGACATCATTGTCTCCTTTTCATCTAGTGGACTATTTTCATCACTCTGTTAACCCCTAAAGGACCATGAGGCCACCACATGGCTTTTGCAACTACATTTGTAGAAAATTTGGAACATAAACCTTACTAATAGTCTGTGACCAACAAAGAGACCCTAGATGATTTTTTTGCTAAATCTATCAGTACAATCTGATTGAGAAATGATTGAGTGAGTGATTTTTTGTGAATTTTTTGTGAATAGGAAAAGTACTCTGGGCTAGCATTTCATGTGCTCATGTCTTTTTTTACACAACTCAAAATGATTTGAAAAAAATTGCACTTCTAAATCATTATGATATGTACTTGTGGAAAAAAAATCAGAGTTTTGGGATCACTTTTGAGCATTCTGATTTCAACATTCCAATTTCAGCACAAGTACAAAGTTCTGCCGAACTGGATATCTTTCATCAATTTTTTTAACAGTGGCATTTTCTAAAAAATTGTGTGATTTTATCAATCTTTTTTTCATATGAAAGTTACATAAGTCTTTTTTCATTTCAACAGTGGCAATCATCAAAATCATATCACACAGTTGAGAAATTATGCTTGTTACAAGAGCTAGTCAAGAAAACAAGAGCTCTGCTCAAACACCCCCGTCCTTTATGGGTTAATTGATCATGGGATGGATGTAGCAGCCAATATGGTTTAGTGTCGGCAGGGGCCTCACGGCAGCCCTGAACCGGACCTGTCATGACGACTGCCCCTTCAGCAACTTGCTGAACTGTGGCAGCAGGCGCTGCTGCTATCTTAAGGGTACTGGTCCACTATGGGGATGTCTTGGTGCAGAGAATTAAAGAGAGAATTCCAAGCAGTTTGCAGGGGAGGTCTGAGGAATGGCCAGAATGGCTTATTTTTCAGGGGCAAATTAGTTATTGGAGGTTTTCCATATTCCAAGGCTGTTCTTTTGGTGTTTTTTTTATTTTTTGAAACACATGGACAATTTCCATTGATAAGGGAAACAGTACAGCGGACCTGAGATTAAAAAAAATGGCGAAGATCTTTAGAATTCCAAACAACCTTTTTACTCTTTTGGTTTTTTTTCCTCCCGAAGACGAATTCAACCAACTCACTGTAGGACCAACCCACGATACCCCCATCCCAGGAGCAAGAGCCGCCCCAGCTGTTGTCTCAGGGGCGGTTCTTACTCCTGGGATGGTGGCCTGGAACAAGGGGTGTCGTAAGTTGGTCCTGCAATGAGTTGCTTGGCTTTGCCTTTAAGGTAGGAGGCTCATGAATGGACCATCTAAGGGCTGGTCCGTTTCTTCATGTGGTTTTTCAGACAGGATTATTTTTAGCTCATTTTTCAGACAAAGAGGAATAGATTCTGATTGTAACACAAGTCGTTTCATATTTTTTGAAGCATTTTTGAATTACTTATGAATTTTCAAATAAGATGAATTATAGGTCCCTAATTATGACCCTAGGTTTTTCATAAACCGTTCACTTGCAACTTCTAGAGAGAAATGGAGAAAGCAAAGAGAATGATTGGCTCTTGCAATAAATAATGTTTTTTTTATCAATCCATTCAATGACTATAGAAGGTCCATTTAAAGACCACCTTGCTTTCATTTCATGCAAGTCTACATGGGTGGTTCTTACTGCCTACTCACTTATAGAGCCTCCTACCTTAGGAAGAAAAAGAAAAGAAAAAGAGAGAGAGTAAAAAGGTTGTTTAAAATTGTAAAGATTTTTGTTGGGGGTTCTGAGGCTAATTTTGAGTAGGAATTTTTCTCCCCTCTGTTTGTTGGTTGCAATGTGGCTTTGATTTATGATATATTTGCGTTAGAGTGGGTTCCTCCGTTTGTTACATGATTTTTTTAATTCCTTATTCAGTTGAAGGAAATTTTATTAACCCCTAAAGGACCATTGTCCCCTAGGGGAGACAAAATGGATTTTGAGCAAGTTCCTATGACCTCAATTTTTATACTAAGTATTTATTTTTGAAACTTAGGTTAAATAGAATCTTACTAAATTTTTATACAAAATATTTTTTTTAGGTGCATATCCACTCCAACCTAATTTAAATATGGAGAGCAATAATTGAAATGGAAAATTATGTTCAAGTTTTTATGCAAGGATTTGCATAACAAACTTCTAGTCTTAATCCCTCTAGGATGTTTTGAAGTAGCATAAATGAGCAAATTTCTGCATATTTTGAAGGAAATGATGTACAACCACTTCTTAATAACCCTAAACCACGTCTTTTTGAGGTGGGATTTTTATGCATGACCACTTGCAATTGTGATTTACAATTCTGAAATCAAAAGTGTTTTTGAGGCAAACAAGATCCAACAAGAAATTTGTGACTACAAATGGGGATTGGGTGCTCTATATACAAAGAGTGTATTGTACCAAGCTGGAGAAGAAGGAAAAGTCAACATCAGATCATTCATTGAACTACCTCATACACTTGGTTTTATGCATTTGCACCGGCTGCTCATCAAGTATAGATCGAAAATACTAGTGGCCACGTAAAATGTGTCTTGAACGACTACGACATCAGCCTACATGACAAAGTACTTCACTTGGGAGAATTTTCAAATCTCCACAAGAAATTTGATGCTAATTCATTTCGAAATTAAAAATCTATGAGGGTTGTAGTTTACGGACACAAGAATCCAAAACCTAACCTTGTACAAGATAAAAAGAGGGGAAGTAAAAATTCTTAGATTTAGAAAAGAAGTATTGTGATAACAATAACTAAAATATAAATATATTATATTCTAAAAACCATCTTCTAAAATGAACTCTTGAATTATCAACGAAATTAAAAGAAAATGTTGAATGTCACTATTGAACTTTGAAAAGTTTGAAACAATTTTAGTTTAAAAGAATAATACAAATTCCTAAATAATGTAAACCACAAAACAAACCCTATATTATTATTGCCTTAAAGACAATACTTTGTTCCAAAAAAATTAAATCCTACATACTAATTGACATGTAATGTTGTAGTTCGCATTTCTCCTCAATGGCATGGTTACTTCTATTTTTAGCAAAAACAACAATAATCTTCAAGTGAAAGATACGAAGTACAACATTTAAAGAAGTTCAATTGTGAGATGTAGGGTGGAGAGGTCATTTTCATCATTAAATCCATGGTCCATTTTAAATCCTCAAAAGATATGGGACAATTTGAAGATGAGAGCTTGACCGCCCATTGTCAAAACAAAGCCATTGTGTTCAGTGTGGAACTTTAGACCTCATTTTGGCATAATTGAATACCTTTTTAAGAAAAGAATTGCACCCAAAAAAGTTGGGTAATCAAGCTAAATTTCATCTCCAAAAGTCTGTTTGAGATTTTGAGTCTCCAATCAAAAGTTATGGACAAAATTTAGAGAGGATATTTGAAAATGTTCAAGAAAATGTCCCTTCCAACCAATGTTTGCATTTTGTTTATAACTTTTGATTGGAGACTCAAAATCTCAAACGGATTTTTGGAGATGAAAGTTATCTTGATTACCCAACATTTTTGTGTCAAAGTTTTTGGAAAAAAATTATTTTACTATATCAAAATGAGGTTTGAAGTTCTATATTGAACACAATTCTACATTAATTGAACACAATTCCTACCTCTAGTATTTTGTTACATTTTGGTCCAGTACTTTTGTATTTGTTATATTTTTGTATTTAGATCAATTTGAATGATCCCATATTTGATAATTATAATTTAATCTTTCTACTTAGTTGTATTTTGGTTGTCATTTTACCACCTAATTTGGTTACTTTACTAAATCTTGCTTGAAGTCATTTGAATTTAATACCCCTATTTTTTCCCCTAGAATTTCCCTTTGTTTTCTCCTATTTAGATTTTTTAGATTTTCACCCTAAACTTCCAAAGTTTTCATTGCTATCTAATAGAAAACTTCCTAATTGACAGTTGTAGTTTAATTTGAAATACTAATACTTTTGGAATTACAATCTCACACACATTGTTTATAATTTCTATTTTCTAAAAGGTGAAGCAATAAGGTGATGCACAACGTCTTCCAAAAGTATTATTGGATTTCAATTGGGTGAACTAAATATGTGAATTAAAAGCAAGTATGTGACTAGATATGAGACCATGAGATTTCTTTCTTTTCAAGTCCCCATTAGCTAATAAAAAATCCACTTTCATGTTGAAGTAAACCATCAAACTTTATACAAAAACATATTTATTTGGGTCATTTCTAACTTGTTGTAAATCTTCATTATAAAACTCAAGCAAGTGAATTGAAGAATATAAAGAAACTTGTTTGGGCTCCATCAATGAAAATTGTCCATGTGTTTCAAGAAGAAAAAAAACAAAAAAACTTCTAGCAAACACACTATGCAACTTAGTGGAGTACATAGGGTAATTGTTTTTTGACTATTTTTGCCGGTAGCCAAAGATGTATGCATACTTTCCAAGAAGAATACCCTAATATGAAGCCTTCTATAGGAAAGAGCTTGTATTCACTTTGAATATGTAAAACATGCTCTTTACTTAGGCATAGTTTCTACCCTTTTATTTTATTTATTTATTTTTATTCTCATAATATGCTTCACAACTTTGCCAAGATGTTTATATTTTCATGTTTTGCCCAATACATAAAGGAACCATCATGAAAATGTGAAATATTGGAAACTGAGGCCCAGACATGGTCTCCACATTCTAAAAGGGTTAAGTGAAGACTTGACATGTTGATAAAACAAATTCTCAAATTTTGGCCCTATGGAGTTGACTTGGTCAGCCTTTAACCCTAGAGTCACATTGTTCCCTTGTAGAAGAAATGAAAGTTTGGGTAGGTTCCTATAATCTCAGTTTTTGGCATAGTTTTTTGAAACTTTTTGATTAGATAGAAAAATATAGTAGCTTTTAGGGAATGTAGTTTTCATTCAATCATTGTCTATGATTAAAAGTTATGCCATTATAAGCACAAATTTGAACTTGTTGGGATACAAAGGAAATCTATAAAAATTTGAAATAATAGTTTTAAGAATTAATTTTGTATAGATTACTTTTTTTCTACATAAACTTTTTTGATTCATTCCATTTGGATTAGCGATAAGAAAGTTACAGTGTTTCTTATTTTGAGGGCAATCATAACGTTTTCTTGAGAAAATAATGTATAGGGATTGTTTTTTAAAAGAAATTTTTTAAATTTTTTAAAAGAAAATCCCATGAGGTTTAGTATATTGCTAGAACATTCTCACTTTTGGTATTAATGTGTTTCAATTCCATCTTGGATCTAATAGTAATTTAGTTTTTTCTTCAATCATATACCTACTTCTACTTAAAAAAGATTTAAAGAATGAAAATCAAGTTTTTAAAAGAGACTTTCAACTTAAATCTTCAACATTCTTATTTTTAATTAAAAATAGGTAGTGCAAAAATTTTAAGTTAAGAAGATTCAAAGTCTTATAATCTAGTTACACATAGTACAAAAAAACTTGTTTTTTTCACTTTAAATGCAAATATCCTGCAATCCAAGTGGTCAAAGTTTTTGAAATTTCTATTCCATATTCTTATACTAGTCTAATGTAAGATCCTATGGTTAGATTTGAAAAAAAATATAAACAAATTTTTTTTGCAATAGAAATGATGGTTTGAATGTTTTTTAATGAAAAAAATCCTTTGGGACTTTATGGGTTAATCTTGTGATAGAGGACTTTTTGCTATAAATTTTAAAAAATGAATAATGTAGATTCAAAATAATTGAGCAATTGTACCCAATATTAATCCTATGGTCTTATAAATGGTGGTTGTATATTTTTAGCAAACATGTGTAGAGGTCAATTTCGGAAAGAGGTAGCTATTAAGTATAGATATCTTACTTGTTGTAAATGCAAATCATCAAGACCTTAGTCCGCTATAAAATTTCTACATGGTTGAGGACCAAATAGAAGGCACAACAATCATTGTTGAAGTCATTGTTAAATTGTGTTGACAAAAAGTCATTGTAGACATTGCACATGGTAGATGCAACAACTCCTACCATGGCCTTGCAAATGCATTTGAAGCTATATTTTGGGGCAATGTGATCATTGGTTTAGATTATATACCTTCAATATTGAGCTAAAAGCAGTTCTACTTGTATAGCAAATAAGAAGACAATATCACTTTTGGGATGAGAAGTAGGCAAATAATGCTTCAACATGCCACATGATTCTCTTATGCTAAACAAAATTGTTTACTTGTTGCATTGGCATCCCTCCCCAATACTATTTTTATTATATAAATAGTTCATTGGACTAGCAATATTGACAATTCTTATTACTTTGGTACACTAGAATTAAACATAGTTTGTTGCATAGATGGAACAAATATGCCATGCATCCATTCTTTTTAGAAGAGTCCTCATGTTTTGACATGATTAATTTTCATTGGACATTGTTAAGTAACATTGTTTATGTTCTTCTTGGCTTTCAATGGTCATGCTCTAAGGGCATCTTCAATTGTGGCTTGCAAAAGAGTAGATTGCATACTCATTCTCAAATAGTGAAGGCCACAATGCCAAATTTGCTAGCCCAATACAATGCTTGAATACACCCACCCACCCCACAATGCATTTGGGAACTTACTTTTGTATTCTATAGAATGATGATTCATGCATAAGGAGCATTAATCTACCCATGTAGACATGGTTAGAAAATCTTTGGCTTGCCAATCACTATTGTAGTCTCTCTAAAGCTTGTCTAGATGCGAGTATAAAGGGAGAATGTGGTAAACTTGCTTATTTTCCAAATGAATAAGGATTCAATTTGCATAATAGCACCTTTTATGTTCACAATATAGGCAATACATGCCAATTGCCCACCTTTGATCTTTCCATTGAAGATGCCTAAAGGTAAGTAGACCTATTATAGACCCAATTCAATTCCAATCCCTAGTCCAAGATCCAATTTCACTCTTTCATCCTAATGTACTATAAATTGCACTCATTGTGGATTTGGGGCTCAAAGAATTGAAATTTGGTTGAAAAGTCTCCATTTTAAGAATCTACATAATGCCACCATGCAACCTTTACACATGGCAAGATGTTCACTTGTTGTTCTACAATTTGAAGGGACACTTTTGGATTGTCATTAGAATTATATAGGCAACAATGATAGTATGTGTTGACATCCAAAGATACAAGAATAGCCCCTCCTAGGGAAATCTACAATGAGAAATAATGCATTTTTGTTTTGACCACCTACAATGTATATTTTTTTTCCAAGAATGAGTTATGTAAAATATTCTGCACTTTGTTATTATTTTTCTTCAATTTTTTGTGAATCCCATACTAAGTGTAACTCTATTCTCATTAACATTTCATTTGTCCCATTGTATGAATGTATTTAGTTTATTACAATCTCTTTTGTAATTTTTTTTTTCATTGATGGTATTGAAGTAGTCTTAGAGATTCAATTTTTTGATACTCCAACAAATGAAGAGAATGTTGCTTGTCCCATAAAACCTTCCTATAAGTTTTTTCTTACAATTTTTGAATTTCTAATGTTTTCATTGTTGTTAGTTTTGTACTATGTTTACTGTTTGTCTTGTTTTTTGTTTATATTGTACCTTTGTTTTTAAGACTTATATTTGTTTATGTTATTTGTAGTAATGAGAAATGGCAAGCTGAAACACACCAGTCCAGATGTAGCCATAACTCGGGCTCCTCTAGTTTACCATTGGAGCAAGAAATTGACTCATTTGGATACACAAATGATGATGATATGTAATTTATGTCAATATTCATGACTATATAACAACTAAAGACCGTACCTTTGGGGCAGGGTTGGCGGAAAATAATTATTTTTCAAAAAGTCGAAAATAAAATAAAATGAAAGAGAGAAATTGTTGAATTCAGAAAGAATTAAATGACAAAGTTGTTGTAAATGAAGAAAATGTCCAATATTAGCTGAGAAGGCTAAAGTGAAATCCCATTACTATCTACCATCATGAATTTTTTTGATGTTGTAGGAAGGAAGATATATCCCCTACATGTATTGAGAGTTGAGGGTGAAGAGGTCAATTTTATAATGAAATTCATTGTCCATCATGATTCCTCAAAGGATATAGGATAATTTAAAGATGAGAGCTTAACTATGAATGGTTGAACTCTTAGTAATCCTAATTTTCATATCCCACGTGGGATGTTTCACTTTATAGGCTCCTACCACCCCACTTGTATAAAGAACTTGTCTTCTCAACATTACATACATCTAATAAAATAACTTTTGAAACCAATTGCTAGAGGTGTTGAAATCTATATGATTGAATGTTTGAATTTTCAGAAATTAAATTAAATCTAATGAACTTACTTTTGGAACTTTAATTAATTATACGACACCATGGTGCCTACCTTGACCCAAACATATGGTATAACACATCCACACACTACTATGACTATTATTACCAATTCTGTGAGCTGATCGAAACCTACACTAAATAGTGAAATTAGGTTGCCCCACACTATATAAATACTTAGTATTACATTACAAGAATGCACTACTTTTGAATTAGGTGTTGTTGTAATTGGAACTCATGAACCTTCATTTGTACAAATGGAAATATATGTGAAATTTTTGTTAACTTTGATGGCTTGTAAAGTACCTTTTGGGAGGTAAGTCAATCTGATTGTTAAGGCAACCTAATTTCACTATTTAGTGTACCCCATCCGTCATTCAGTGCATCAATTTGATCTTAATTTCGATTTGAACAATCCATCCTGTGTATGGGTAAGGCAAGCTTGGCAACAGTAACTTAACTTAACCCCTCACCGCCAGAGGGGACGAAAAGTGTCCTCTCATAGTCTGGCAGTAAAATTCAAAGTGCTGTAACTTTTGCATCCAATGTCCGAATTCAATAAAACTTGTTGGGAAAGTTTCTCATATTAGTCTAGTTTCAGTGGTAAAATTTTCAGATCAATACAAGATGAACTGAATTTTTGAGAGCCATTCGAAGTTCACAGGTTCAATTTGAGTTCACCTCACTGCATTCTGATGGCTGCAACTTCGGGGGTTTGTATCTTTCTCATCAAATGTTAGTTTTCAATAAAAATTGTTGTGTTTTGTTCCCAATAAAGCCTAGTTATTGTGGTAAAATTTTCATGTCAATCCAAGTTGTTTTGAATGTTTGGGAGCAATTCGAAGTTCAAAATCTAGACATTTTTGCATTACAATGAACTACGGCAGCTTATAACTTCTTCATACATGGTCCGTTTTCAATCATTTTTGTTGGAAAAGTTGCGCATACTAGTCTTGTTTATAAGATTAAAATTTCATATGAATACAAGAGGTTTTGAGTGACTGAGAAGCATTTTAGTAGAGGGAGGTTCAGACATAGATGTGATTTTTTGCTACTTTTTTCACTGTTTTTTGACATTTCAAAACAATTTTGCAGACACAATGAGTCAATTGAATGAGATTTTTTTTCACCAAAGTGTTTGTCTTTTGGTTTGAATCACTTTACAGTTTAAAATTTTTTCATTTGAGTAGGTTTAGAAATCGAATTTCACCTCCAAATGTGTTTTCAAGAAAATTTCAGCATCTTTTTTCAACACTAAAACATTATAATCTTTCAATCTATACGGTCAAATGACCCCAAATTTTTTGCACACCATCTACAACATGCACACTAAAATATTGTACGGTTGAGATTGTCATAACTCACTGAGATTTAGACTTATAGGACTTGAAAAGCAAGTCAACTTGTACACATGTTTGGACTTCAGGCAATGAGGGGTTAAATGGGACATGCTCAGGTGCATGCCCCTGGCCTACTGTAGCTTCCATCAATGCAGCACTAACTTAACTTAACTTACATCCTGTTGATCTGGTCAAGGCCTTCTGTGGCGCCTTGAGCACCACTGCAGATGACGGACACTTTCTTTCTCTCGTCTGTCCTGGGCTTCTTTTCATGGGAACTTTCCGGTTGTCAATGGGTGTCCAGATTTCCTGGAACTCCCTGTCCACCACTGATCCGTGAACTTCACCAGCCTGACTCCACATGGAAGCCCACCTTAAAAGTTACAGTTCAGTATTGCCTGCGTTGGGGACTAGGGAAAAATGGTCGGGGAGAATTGACCCCCTCGCTTGTCCCCCCAAGTCATTCCAGGGGTGCAGGTAAAATAAAAGACCCCCTATTGTGTGCTTGAAATTTTTATCTTGTACTTCCCTCCTACCTAATTTAGAGCCCCTGATTGCAAATATGAATTCAAAAATTGCAAATTTTTTCATGCATGTCAGATAAAAAATTCCAGTGTTTTCCCTCAGGGACTGGCAAAGGGGTCAGTTCACCCCAGCCGGAAAAATAAGCCTGGGAGCTCCCAGTGGACAGATTTAGAGGTACTAAAAGTTACATCACTTGGGCAATCATTGCAGCTTATTTTATTTTTATTTTTATTTTTTTGACACAAATAAAGGAGAACCTTTGCTCCAGGGTGAAAAAAAATACAAGAGCCCAGCCACTTCATGGCAGCTTGGGCCAGTCAACGAAGTAACAGTTAAAAGAGATCACCCATTTCACACCGGCCTCCCATGCTCGAAACATAGGTTGCTGCAATTCCGATCAGCTGGAGTGTGGGTGACAACTCAGGTAGAGCAGGAACAATAGAAGCAACAAAAATGTTCAAGAGGTGAATATTGAAAATGTGCAATGATCACAATATGTACATTGAAAGACACAATGATCACGTATATTAGTTTTCCAACCAACCTATGCTTGGAAATAGGTTGGCCTTCATAACAAGAATGGAGCAAACAAAATCTTCATGAAAAAAACCCATTATACTCTTGTTTTGAGGGAAAAAAAATGTAAGAAATTATGAAACCCTTCTGAAATCTATTTCTCTACATGGAAAAAAATTTCCTCAAACTTCCCCATGCCACAGATAGGCTGAACTGCTTAAGTGGTCGAAAATGGGTGATCATCCTAATACTGTAGTGGTTAGCAAAAGAAAAGGGAAACAAAAACAGCACAACCCCCCCTGTGTGCTGCAGTGGTGTAGGCAGCCTACAGTGGTTGAAACATGAAGCCAGCCCACAGCCAGGGCTTTTTTTTTGGACTAGTGTCCCCTATGCTGGCTTCATTGCAGAGGCCAGATTTTGGAGGGACAGAGTCACATTGGTCAGATTCTGACAGATCTGGCGAAATTTCGCCAGAAAAAAAAGCCCTACCCACAGCCCTGAGAGCATCCACCTCGGTTTAAGATACCATCGAACTTATCATCTCTGCAATCAAACTATTTGTACATCACCTCCTCTCAAAGCGGTCCCTGGCATCATAACTTAACTTAACAATGGCACTGGCTGGCTGCTTCCAGTCATTGCACCTTCTTGACGGGAGAAGGAAAGTTGTGAGGTCCTGTCAGTTCAGTTGCTGGCTGGCTAGGGGATCACGGTGAAACTTAGGCAATGATGCAGACAGTATTTTTTTTGTTTTTGTTTGACACAAGCAAAGGATGATGCAGACAGTAAGGCTTATTGATTCCTGAAATGAACCTACAAATGATGCCCCAGGGGAAATCAAAATTATTCTTGAAGACAGACGTGGGTATTGCTTCTTGTTCAAGGCTTGCACAGTCAAGGTTCTGTCTTTTGAGTGGATAGTGAGGATGGGGTGAATTTCAATTAATGCACCCCCATCCATCCACTCAAAAGATCCCATGGAGGTTTCAAGAAAAAAAAAAGACCCCATGAAAATTGTCCATGTGTTTCAAGAAAAGAAAAAGGATCCCCATTTCATTTTTTCTTAAGATATTTATCAACCCAAACCATCACCCCTTAATTGTGATTAATTTTTTTAAATCACCCATTATCCCCTCCTCCTATTTATAATTATGAGGTATTTGGATAATTACAAACAATATGGGATATGTGAATATATATGTATTTCGTATGTACTCTTGTCCATATCCATATCTCACACCCAAATTTGTATCCAAATATGTATTTCTTATTTTTCAAGATCAACAACAAATGAGAAGGGGAGGGAGGGGGGTTCTTAAGAATATTTGACGGCTCTCATTTTTTCCAAAGGGGGGTGCGGTTAAATTTTCAAGAATGGCAAGTTTGCATCTTTTTAGTGGAAATGTTTGCCTATTGTAGTTTATTTCCCTCAAAAAACTGAAATCAATGACAGAGGTGGTGGGTTGATCCCTTGATCAACAGTCCCCATTTTTCCTTCAGGGGAAGGGGGAACCAAAGCACATGATTATGTAATTACAAAAGATGGTCAGGGCATACAAAATTGATCAATGAAAAATGAAAATACTTTGACTTTAGAGTCTAGAATTGGTACTTGGTGAACCTTACTTTTGAAAGGATTATTTTTAATTTATTGAGAACCCAAAGTACACAATAGCCAAGCCTATAGATTGGACAAAAAGAGAAGACAAAAGAAAAGCCTAAGTAAAACTAAAAGGAATGGGACCTTGCTTGTTCCAAATGATAATATACCCCACCCTAGCCCCTCAACAATGCGGCGGACATTTTTTGTCCGATGAATGACAAGGAATTTTCCTCTATAGTACAGAAGTGCAACTATTCATCCTTAGAATTAGGGGTGAAAAGAGGATATCTTCTATAGTAGTTTGACTCCCAATGAATATTTTTATTTTTTTAAAGTGGATGATGTCACACGGTTCCAAAATGGTTGATTTCCACGGTTATCAACTTGGTGTTTAAGGGCTAGAGGTAATCATGGGAGACTCCATCCAGAGTGCATCAAATTGAAACCAAATCATGGACATCTATTGAGGGCGTCTCCATGCTCCTTGTTGTGCCTTAACCCGTAAATGTTGACACAGAAGTTTAGTGTCTAATGGATGACAAAGAATCTTTGTATGCAGGACAAAACTGCAACTATTTATCTTTGGAATTTTTTGCAGAAAGGAGAGATCTTCTACAATACTTTGACTTCTGATGAATATTTTTTATTTTTTTAAAGTAGATGATGTCACACAATTTCAAAAAGGTTGATTTCCATGGGCACCAATCCATCCTTTAAGGGTTAATCATGGCAACATGGCTTGAATCTAAAAATGCATCCTACGAAAGGTTATGAATGGAGACCAACGTTCATGAGAGAAAATAGTCTCGTTCCTAGAGATCCAGATGATCCAAATAGATGAGGTCCTAAGGGCTTGCCAAATAGTTCTCATGGCAAACCTTATTCACTACTAAAGTGCATCTGTAGTAAACTTGCCAATCACCACATAGACAAAATTAAAATCCTTCTCCACATAAATGTAGAGACTTGCATGTTTTGATATTTGGCATGATCATGAAATGTCATGTTAAGATTCACCTTCAAAAAATAAAATGCAAAAAGATTTTTTCCTACAAGTTTTATTGCAATCTAAAAGGGATGGAACTAAAATCTAGTTAAAAATTCCTTGCAACCCTTCACCGCACAGTGTGTTGTCATTGGGTGGTGATACAAAATTTTATTCCCATGGCAATTGAATTGGTAGTTGCATCGTGCGGTAAATGGCAATGGTTGTTGTGTGGTTTTTGGATGTGTGTGGTAAATGTCAAGTTTACTCTAGTACGTTGAAACCAAGATTTTTTTTTGCGAAACAAAGCTATTCCCATGGTTAATGTGTGAAGCCAAATTTTGGAAGGATAGTTAGATTGTGGCCATGGTTATAGCTATGTATCACAAAAGATAAAAAAGATTGATTGAAACATTCCAAAAAAAATCCTAAAACCACTTTTTGTCAAAGATTCACATGAAACCAAGTCCAAGGGACTTGGCCTATTGTATACAAGTTGAATTTTCAAAAGGAAAATGCATTGTTTCTCGGTGGAGAATATCCTTAGGCTTCCTATTGACTCAAAATACTTCAAGATATTATTTGTGCTCTCTATAATCATGTTATGTTCATTTAAAAGCTTCAAAGTAAAGTAGTGGTGGATGCTATTAAATTCACAAAATTATGAAAAAACTCTCCTTTACACTCATTTCAATTATCAGCTAGTAAAGACATAATAGGTAATGAAGTAATGATTCACATTTAAATTTTTGAAAGGAGAACATTCTTTTCAGTTCATATTGGCTCAAGGTACACAAGGTAGAATGACTCAAGTCCAAGCATGTTCCCCAAAGCGTGTCCTAATGAATCCTCCCCAAAGTGGATCCTTGTCGTACAATGTACCAAAGAAAACAAACCCTTGAAATCAAGGTATGGTTCTAAAAAATTTATCAATTCTACTTTGACCTTGAAGAATTTTCTATGTAACATTCAAGTTCAATTTTCGTGCTTCAACTAAGTTTAGCACCAATTTGTCTATCAATGATTAAAAACAAAAGAATTTGACTAAAAGGTGATGGCAAGAAACACCTATCATATTTTGAGTCACACTTAGTATGTTGATTTGTTTTTTGGCCATGAATCTTGCATACTAGCTCCAAATGACTCAAGATTTATAAGTAAAGTACTCATGAGTATTATACAATTTTTCTACTTTTTTTTGCAATTTCAAAAAATAATTCGTAGTCCAAAAATAACCCCCTATTTTATGTCACAATTACCAATTTGGGGGATTTTAGTACTATTCAATATCCAAAAAATGAATTTGGAGATGAAATTTGGAAAGGATGGTCTTCTAGTAGACTTGTATCTACTATCTAAAGGAATCCTAAGAATATTTCATTGTATGTAGTGTTGAGATCTACAAAGTGAGCTTCTTTTTTATTGCATTTTGAAACATATAAAATATGATTTTGGTGGTTCTTTTGGTGAAGGACCATGTCTATAGAGTTTTTGCAAATGGCCTATTTATTTAATATTTTTTCTATTTTTAACTAATTAAAACATCAAAATATCTATTTTCTTGAGATTTAGCACTTTCCCAATTCTCCTACTTAGAGATTTTTTCTATACCTTTCCTTCTAAGGTTTCCTTCATTTAAAAGGCGTATACCTTGGCTATATTTTTTTAAATTAAAAAAATTACAATTACAATTACAATTTTTAAAAAATCAAGAAAAAAATCACGAATATTAGACAAATTGCAACAAGTAATAGAAGCATTTTTTGCAATCACCGTAAAAGTCATTGTTGTCAAACATATAGTTGTTTGGTTTTGAGTCATCCTACCTTGACAATATTATTTATGCCTTTCATAGTCATTTTGTATTCATAGAAAAGCTCCTAAGCAAGTTATTGACATATATTGCCAAATGTACAAAAAAATTGTAGGACATGTATTTAAAATTGCCTATTTACGTAGATGTGCACAAGTAGAAATAAGATTAATTTTAGAATTTAGTTGTTTTTACTTGTAAGAAAATTGAAACCTATAAAATACTACTTTATATCCATCTTGTCATAGCTTAAATTCTATAATAAAATTCCTTTGGGCAATTCATTGGAATGCAATGCAATATCTTATGCATATAATTACAACCATTAATGAAACATGATTGGAGAGCAAGTTCTAGCCCCTAAAGGACCATTGTCCCTTTAGGGGACAAATGGGATTTCAAGCATGTACTTATAATCTCCATTTTTGTCATGATTTTTTGAAACTTTTTTTGAGGATAGAAAAATTGATTATCTTTGTGGATATATTATTATTTTTCAATTGGTGCCTGAGAACAAAAGTTATGTCCAAATAAGCTTGAAACATAAGAGAGTGTAAAAAAAGAAATTTGAGAAATTTGAATTTTATGATTTTTTGATATTTTTTTTGATAGATTATATTTTTGTTTACATGGAAATCTTTGATTAGTTTGATTTGGATAAGTGATGTGAAAGTTAGGCAAACAATCTTGTTTTTTAGGCAATCTAATCATCTTCTTGAAAAAATAACTTGAAGGATTCATTGTTGAATGCAACTTTTACAATTTTTCAAAAAACAAAGTTCCACATGGTTTAGTTTTCTTGATAGAACAATCTAACCGTTGGAATTAGAGTGTTTTGATTCCATCTTAGAGATATAAATAATTTAGATCTTCCTTCTATTTCATATCTACTTCTACATTATTTTTTTTTAAGAATGAAAATTAAGTTTTCTTTTCTTGAATTTTTTATCCTAGACTCTCAACTCAATTCCTGACCATGAAAATTTTAAGCTCAAAACTTTGTAGTGCAAAACATTTAAGCTAAGAAGGTTCAAAGTCAAATAATCTAGTCACGCAAGGTTCTGAAATACTTCTTTTTTTCACTTTAAAAGCAAATATCTTGCAATTTGTGCGAACAAAAATTCTGAAATTTTTTCCACACATTCTCATACTATTTAGGTGTAAGATCTTACAATTACATGTGCAAAAAATACAATTTTCAATTTTTTTACTCTTTGCTATAGAAATGGCATTTTTAGTGTTCTTTTGCCAAAAAAAGGCCTCAATGCTTTAGGGACTAGTCCAATCCAAAACAATTGAAAGCATTCTAGTAAAATGACCCATTTAATTTGTAACTTAATTCTTCACAATCTCATAAACCCAATTATGGACTCAACATGGGTTTCTTTTGTCTATTTGGCGTAAGAGATGCATGAATTGAGGTGTACAACAACGGAAAAAACATTGTAATCATGTTAAGACTTGCGATGGATTCAATGACATGTAACACTCCCAATTTGGATTAGTTTTGCTTCCCCTTCTTGGTACAAAATTGGCACTTATTCCATATGTATAGAGCTACATTTGAGCATTATAAGGTTTGGATGTTGAAATGACTTCCAAATGAAGATGCTAATTTTTGAATCATCCATCCAACAATGTATGTCTTGCCACTTTTGGGTACATAATTCCCATTTAAGAAATAAAATGCCGTTGTGCACAGACCATCGAGGATTAAAGTAGTAATGAGATTATATTGCCAAATCTTCAAATAACACGTAAAGTTTGATCTGTAAGTTACAAATGATTCAACCTAGGTCAACACAAACAACTGAATAACTTGGCAAACTCCTTTCATGAAGGACTGCAACCAACGTTAAGTACTATCCATGCAGCTTTCTTTATTAAAGGCACCAAATTATAGAGCATAATAACCTTCTTATCATGCTAAGCACTGGTTACGGTGTCAGGCATGATAAGGTAGGAACACCTAAAACGGACACTTGTTTGAGATGATGTGATTGTGAGGGTATGTGTTCAAAAAAAAATTTGTCTACGGGGTAGGAAATGGTTAAGGAAACCAACAAAATTAGTTTCGTATTTTTTCAAGCGTGTATGAATATTCTACGAATTTTTGAAGACAACTTCGTAGATGTACCTATTGTGGACACTAGACTAACACCAAAGCGAGCACGGAAACACCCAAAAGGGACACACTCTAAATTTGAATTAAGTGCGGATGATTGGCTACTTCTTGAAAAAGTGACAACTTCTTGGAACCCCACATGTCCACTTTAGAACCCCACTTGTCTACTTTGGGTCCACAAGCCCTTGGATTTAGGTTCTTTTATAGGTGTCCATAAACGACTCCTGTCCATTTTAGGTGTTCCTACCTTAAGTGCCTGCGTGCTTAACGTAGCGGGAGCCCTCTCCCCTCAGGCCTCCCGCGATGTGAAGGCCCTGGCCTTCAGGCTCAGGCTCCGCCCTCCCCTTCATGCCAGGGCCCTCACATCGAGGGAGGCCTTCAGGGGAGGCCTTCCACTATACATAATCGGAAGGTGCTCAGTGCTCACAAGTCACAACTGACAAGCACTCCCTTCGGAAAACACATCCTTATTATCAAAAACACATGAATTTTTTTACAAGGACAGCACTTGTCATATTAGGACCCTACATCCTTATTGGGGTTAAAAAGAGAGGAAATTTATATGCCAATCAGAACCAGTCCCTACGGTGAGGAAAGGCAGGCAATGCTGACAAAATAAGTTAAAACAGGGAAAGGGACTAAGTTAGTCAGGCGAGACGTTAAACACACCCCATCGAGCTATTCTCGGGTCCAGATGGCAGTCCACGTGGCAAGCAGGTCAGGCCGGTTCCATTTTACCCAATGAGCCTCATTGGGGGGGGCAGGGCAAGGACGCGGGCAGCTCCCCGCTGAATGTGCCGCTCTCCTCCCGATGCAGGCGCTGCTCCCCCCTCAGATCCATTTTTTCAGGAGGACAACAACACTCGTTGTTGAGTTCGTCGTCTCCTCCCGATGCTCTGTGTGTGCGCTCCTCCTCCAGCAATGGCACACTGTGTGTGTGCTCCTCCCGTCGTCTCCCTCATCGTAGTTATGTGCAGTGCATTTAAGCCTACTCCATGTGTGTGTTTGATTTTTTCCTACTGCACTGGAATTGTTGAGTAAGACACAGCCTGTGAGTTAACCCTACTTGATTATTTTCATGCCATGCGAGGCACAATGAGGAGATAAAACTACATCGATAAAAGTTAACTTATGCACGTCCATTCAATTTGTACAAACCCGGTGATTTGAAAACCCAATTCTCCATCACATGAAGAGTGTGCCATAGGACACTTACTGGTTGGAGATCATCAATTTGAAGTTGATAACCTTGCCTTCTTCAAATGCAGGATTTCACCCACATTACGGTTGAATAATGACAGAGGAAGAATTCATGATATTCTCAATCGAGAAAGAGGATTCACTTACAAACAGATCTGAACTTTGGTAGTTTTGGATCAAAATTCTTAAATACATCATTCATGCTGGTCACTTGGCGTTTATAAGTGCCAACATGCATGCCTGCTACTTCAAGATTCACTGCAAGATGGAAAAGACAACCGGGAACAAAACCTGGTTCTAGAGCTCATGAATGTGAACGTTAAAAACGTGGTACGGGTTAAGAAGTGGTGCGTGGACAAACCATCAACAATCAATAGTTCTAAACATCATTAAGGGACTTTCTCCTAAGGCAATTGGAATTTTAACCTGCTCAAGGCAGTGCGGTTTGTATCCTTCTTCCATACTTTCAGCAAGTATGTATTGTATGTTGCAGCGATTCTGTGTAACTTTGAACTGAGCTCGCTGTCCTAATAAAATGGGATGGTCTAGCTAATCTTCATTCGATACTGTAGATTGTGTTTAGGCATTAGTGTATTGAAGCAGAGCATAGGGTTAGGCAAGCTGGGTCATTCAAAGTTCGTCCGTAGTCAAGATCGAGTATATACTTAACAACTTCAGCTCGTATTTCAGAGATGATTGTATATCAAATGCTTTTCCTTCCCTCCACTCCCAATGCGAGGAGAAAACTCAAGCCACAGGAGCAAAATCGATGGCAAAAGGGCATGTGAGGGAAATGTGAGCTGTGTGCAGAATGGGAGATTGAGATCTGAGAATCCCAGCCCCGGGGCACACACAGAACCGTGCTCTCAGAAGTTCCATTTGAAATCTCGCTTCTTCCCGCCGGGCAGCCTCCGACCTCGGGCAGATCTTGATTTCTGTATTGGAATTGGGGACGAGGACCGGCTTGACCTGCTTGCCACGCGGACTGCCATCTGGATCCGAGAATAGCTCGATGGGGGGTGTTTAACGTCTCGCATTAGTCAGGGACCTGGGAAAGTCACTCAGGAATGTTATCAGGGTGCTCCTGACACTGCTCCACACCTTAAATTAGCAGCGAACAGGAACAATGAAAAGACACCTCAGTTGGGCCCGTAACGGAGTACCGACTTTCATTCAAAGGTCTGTTTTCATCACTCAATTGATCTTGGCATGGATGCAGTAGTCAATGTCACTTTTTGTAGGCAGGGGACTCATCAGGAGAGCAGCTCAAATATCAGAGGTGCTGATGCAGAGGTGGGAGCGCTCCCGCCCAAATGGCGATGACCGGACCTACAACGGCGAGCGCCCCATGAGCAACCAGCCAGGCTGCCGCAACTGCTGGTGGCCCATCATCGTTGGGGACCAAGCCGGGCTGCTGTGCATCTCCTTGGCCTGCGCCCCCTGCAGCATTTGCTTGCGCCATCACACCTGTTCACCTTCTGAAAATAAAAATTACGTCACCGGTCATGCCCAAATCCAGAAATCGACACTAGCACACACACACAAGGAATTGAGAATCTACCAACTATTTCAGTACATCCTGCACAAAAATAGGGCGTAAAAATACTCATCTGAGAGCAATTATTTGCCAACAATCTGAATGTCCAACAAACATCAACTATCGATGCTAGCTAGCGCAACTCAACTACCAGGTACGTCATGCCCAAATCACTGTGATAGAGAAAAAAAAGATGTCATCACCAAAATTATACGAACCCGGAAATCACCACACAAGAAATTTATCTGGGAGACACTGAAAGTGTTCAAACTATATATTTCAGCATCCTCTTAGGCAACCATACACCCTCCATAAGCACCTTGTCAATAATCTGGCAACGCTCAATGTGGAAGAAACATCAAACAGATAAAGATGCTAGCAATGTTCACCCAACATCCAATTAATTGCAAACACCCCCTCATCTGATAGTGGAAGGAGGAAAATGAAGAAATAAGAGTGAACGTGCTTTGTTAGAAATGATGGCAACATATAATAGTGAATATGATGCACGATGTCAAGGTGTTGTGTCTAGGACTTGTCTTGGTGGATTTAGAATTTTTTTCTTGTGTGTAAATCCATAATAGGAAGTGAAGTGATTGTCTTAGGCCTTCATGTTGCAACCATTTCAGGAAATATTATGACCACTTTATGTGAGTAAGATGATCATTATGGATATACTTTTTGTTGACTTTGGAGTCTATAGTGTACAGACTCTCAATTTGGTGCAATTGGACGGCACATTCCAATTGCTCTCCCCATTTCTCACATTTGTGTTTACCTGGAAAGCAAATTGAAAATTTTCAACAGGGCTACCACCTGCCTGCCATCAGTTAGTTTTCCTTATAGCCCAGGACCAAGGCTTTAGCAACACCAAATCTCCCTGTCACTATAAATTTCCAACTGAAAGAAGTGAGAAAAAAATAAAAAATAAGTGTTTATTGTAAACGAAAAATACGTTCAGTAACAGGCTAAAATCAAACACCGTGGGGTGTATAAGTTATTGGGGCCAGGGTGGATTGACCCCCTCGCTCGTCCCCAAGTAAAAACCCTGAAATTTTTTATTTTTCACACATGATAAAATTTTCAAATTTTGAATTCATATTTGCAATTAGAGGCCCCAAATTAGCTAGGAGAGGTAGAGAAGATAAATAAATGAAGCACAAAATAGGGGTCTTTTTTTTTACATGCACCCTAGGAATGACTTTGGGGGGACGAGCGAGGGGGTCAATCCACCCCGGCCGTTATTCGGAGGGGGTGAACCCTGAGAAAAAAAGGATAGTGCCGTCAATCTATGTCAAAGGTGGGATTCAAACAATTGATAATATTCGCAGTGTGAAGTAGAGCCTTCACTCAAAGACATCTTCTGCGAAGTGCTTTCAAATTTCCCTAGTTCATCTGTGACCACTGGTAGGCTGCAAACTCAATTTGGAGTCTGAATCGTCATCCTTGGTGTATGTGGGTTCCCACAATTGTCTTGGGTCTTCACACACTCATATTATAGTAGAATGACCTTCATCTGCAATGCACCATAATCTAGCTCCATTGTGTCTTTTAGGACTCTGATATAGTTCACAAGCGCTTCATCTCCGTTCTCTAATGGCAATTGGAAAGAGGAGGCGACCCCATTGTTGTAGCTCACCAATTGCGTTGTTGACTCATCCTCCACTTAGAAGTGGTTCCTGAAGGCCATGATGTGTGGGTAGCAGGTGGCTCTTTGTAATGGGTTTTTGCTGAGCAACAAGCAATCCATGTCCTTAAGTTTTGTCAAATCCGAGTTGGATTCTGACATTGTGCTTTGAATCCAATCTACCAATGATAGTATGCAAGGATTTGCTACTTCTTCTCTCTTCCACTTCTTGCGCCTATGAAACGCACCCATGAGATTGAAATGTAGATGCATCATAGAGGGATGACTTCATCATGACTCCATTCCAATGATCTCTAAGTCGCATTGAAGTCATTTACCTAACTAGGAAATGACTTACATACGACTTTAACACATCTGGCACATACACTACTACATAGACGAACATGAATATGACCTCCCTAAACTCTACAGTCTAAGGCAACTCTTAAACTCTAAATAATGGTTTAGGCAGTACAAATGTGAAGAAGAAGCACTCACGCATGGAGATCCTGCATAATCGAAACATTCGACAGCACGTATTGGTGTGCTACATTGCGGAGTTCAGAGCTCATCACATACGACCTTCCTACACCCTATAGAACGTCCTCTGTGTCTTTGTACTCTTCGTCCTCATCCCATAGGCGTCTTTAGGTGGCCTTGAATCTGTAGAAATATTCTGTGATGAAACCAACGCACTCGTCTTTCAAGTTGTGATGCAACTTGTGACTCCAACTCAATGACCTTCAAGTTGTGATGCAATAATTTATTCTAAGAACAACTAAGATATGACTTTTGCACATCTTCTACACTACTATGTAGCTAGACATGAGTACAACCTCTTTAAACATTGTAGTAAATGCAAATTTGTCTATAACTTTTGTGTTGAGACTTGAAATCTAAAACAAATTTTTAGGGATGAAAGTGAGATTGATTTACCAACCTTTATGAGTTCAAAGTTTTTTGAAAAATGTTAATATACTATGCCTTAATGAGGTCTTGTTGAAGAAAGAATAATTACCGAATTGGAAATTACTCTATTAGTATAATAAGTTCGTTCCAAGGGAGATTGTCAAGTAGGGAATCTATGCTAATTGGTTCAATAATCCAATTTGAAAATCCATAGCCAAAAATATATCTACAACGACATTGCATATATAATTCACTCACAAATAGTTTGACTAATACCATCATACTTCATTCTCAAGTAACTCTATAACACACATGTGCACATTAAACTATTCATCAAATCATATACAACAAAGACACCCAATTCAGCTTGAACATGTTTTTTATTTTTGAATTGGTGAATACATCACCGTTTAACATTTATCATAGTTTAATCTCACACAAACTTATAATTTATTATCTTTACTCCGAATAATATTCTGGAAATATCTACTCAATCACCATTACAACAACTAACTCTCCAACTTGTACTTCATAGATTTAACTTTCTACTCCAATTGGGAACTTCCACTACATCTCACACATTCTCATTATCACCCATTAACACTAATTCCTTCTTCATAAATTTCACTCCTAATCAAACACACTCCTGGATTCCATCTCTCCGAAGTGAACCAATACAAATTCCTTAGCCACACACATAACATCACACATCTAATTAGGGACTCAATAACTCAATCAAGACACTCAAATTCATATTCATAGACACACAATCAAATTAAAACAAATTACGCAGCACAACTTGGCTGGGACTCACAGTGGACACTTCAACACTGGGTAAAGAAAAACGACATCAAAATCAGACCAAATAGGAATGATAAAACGGCAGTTACCAAATTGAAAGCGACAACCCAACCACCGGTTAACTACCTAATTGGAACTGCAAAGGCAACCGCCTTAACACAACCAAAATTCCAAGTTGGAATAACTCACCAACTAGCCATTTGGACTTGACACACACACCATTTAAAAATCTGACTTGGACTAAATCAACACCCAATTTGGATTTCAAATCAGTAAACTTGGAACTTGGCTGGACAGCTAAACCATTCCAATTAGGAAACCTCCCAACCAAATCAGCACATGCATTCATTCAAAATTCATTCACCATCTAAAAACACACCAAATTGGAATTCAATCAGCCCATTAAAACACACAATTAAGACACCAAATTCAAACACAACCAATCAAAAACAATAAAAGACACATAAAAAAATCAAACAAAAATTTACAAACATAAATCCTAATCGGTATTCTACAGGTCTAAAATGTCATGTGTAACACAATTTCTATGTTTCACATATCCTACATAATTTGTCTTGCCTCATACTACCTGTCTTCTACAAATGGCTTGTCATTTTACCTCTTTATATTCACACACTAAGTGGCTTTGGAAGCCATGTAGCACATATGTCAAATATGATGTATGGTGTATTGTATATGGTATGTTGTGTGGCATATTTTGAATGGTGTATCATCATGGAATTTTGAACAACTTTAGAGAATGACCTAAACCCTAAATCCATATCACTTAAGAATGATTACAAAATGACTTGCCACATATCAATCCATCTAGATGGTACAAAGACTACATCACAACTTCAAAATGACTTAAATATGACACTGACATTACTTTGACAAGAATTTGACAGAATGCTAATACAACTTTGTCATGACTTTGACATGACTTTGATGTGATTCTAATATGTCCACATCAACAAAAATTCTTCTAAAAATGGGTAGCTACTTGACCTTTCCCAAAAAAATTCATGTCCACCTCATCACCCATATAGACCCTCTCATCCTTTTTACATCCATGTCAAAAGTGGATGATGATAATACAATCGCTAGTCACATTTAAATGTCTGGTCCAATATGACTTTAGGGGCCTCAAGTCATTTATTAGTCATAGTGGTCTAGAATGACTTCCATGAAGTCACATTTTGAAGTCATGTTGTCACATTGTAAATGTGTCCACTATGTGAAAATACATAATTGTTTATTAAATTGGAGTGTTTTTTTCCTAGAGTCTCAAGAAACGAATGGGGTCATCATCCACTTGAACTCTTTTTTTTACTTCTATTTAACAAACATTTAGTTTTTTATTTCTATATTTGAAGATTTTTTAATATTTTAATTTGTTTATTTGAAATTGTAAAAAACAAAAGGTAAAGTTTGTTTTACCTTTTCTCAGGTTGTTTTTAATGGATTAGAAGTCCACGTAAATGATGTGGACAGATTTTTCGAGGATAAAAGGTGGCCCATGGGTGTTTTATGGCCCATATGGCATCTTAGTGACCAAAATCCACTAGCTTAGGTGGATGGCATGGAGGTTTAGATAGAGAGTCATCTTCATCCTCTTCCTTGTTTGCTTGAGGGAATCCGTCACTTTGGGAGGACATTGTACTTTGTACATGGAGGTTTTTGCAATGAAATTTTGAGAGCTTATGTATCTTGTTTTCGTGTTTCCAAAAAGCTATCACTCTCTAAATTTGGAGTTAATATGTGTAAGTTATGAGTTTGGAAATGAAGTGTTGTGAAGTTGCTTCAAACTTTCAAGAGAATGAAGAGAGTGAGCTTTGGTAGACTATAAAAGGTAGACAGTATCTTAGTTTTGAGTGAAATTTGGAGAGTTTGTAGATACTTATGTTAAATTTCCAAAATGGATTTATTTTCTTGATTTGAATTTAGTATGTGAAAGCTATGGGCTTGAGAGTGAAGAGGTGAACAACTACTTTCGGTTTTCAAGAAAGTGAACTTTGAAGGGCTATTAAAGGTGGACAATACCTTAGTCTTGAGTGAAACTTAAAGAGGTTGTAAATGTTTATGTTAGCTTTCCAAAATGAGTTTGTTTTCTTGATTTGAAGTTAGTATGTGAAAGTTATGAGCTTGGGAGTGAATTATAGGTGAGTTGCCTTTGAGTTTGGAAGGGTGAACTTTGACTGACCATAAAAGTCGGACAATATCTTAATTTTGAGTGAATTTTGGAGAGGTTGTAGAACTTTTTGTTATCTTTTCAGAGACATATCACACTCTTAGTTTGAAGTTGTAGAGCAGATGTGGCACGCATTCTTCTATCAGGTACTTCTCCAAGGGGAGTTTATGAAGGATATGATTTTTTCTACTATCTTTTATCACATATGATGTATATTGAGGCTCCATGACATATTTTGAGGGGTATATGGAGATGTAATAGTATTTTGGTTCATATGGCATCATCCGGGGGTTTATTTTTATGTTTGTGATTTTATATGACTACAGAATCTTCCATTATTTGGGTCACATCTAGTTGTAGTTAGAAGCCGTGCGTTTTCCCAAGGCAAGGCCTCTCTAGTCGACAACGTTTACCCCTACTTTCTTGTATTGCTTGTAGTGTATTTTGTCATTTCTTGCTATTTTTTCTTGATGTGAATTTTAGACATAAAAATGATGTTTTTTAGATTTGGGTCCAATTAAAGAAATGAAGCTCACTAAGTGCAGTTTCTACTCCCATTAGAAAATTAGAAAAATTCATGAATTTCAATATTTTATAGCAATATGAACTTTGGACTTGTGTGAGCCCCCAATTTGTCACTAGGGACTTACTTTTTTTCTCTCCATGTTTTATTGTTTTAAATGCAATTTTATATACAAAAAGCCCCCCAAAGAGTGTAGAACCCAAATAGGAGTGTCACATACTTACATTCCAATATAGTATTTAGTTTAATTTTAGAATATTATAGCTAGAATGGCCCAACCATGAGTTGTGTAAATAGGTTAGAACCGAGCTAATCATGGCAAATTGGTCAAATGCAAGTGATGGATGTATCCGGCTCAAAACCCCACATGGAGAGGATATCTCTAGGCTAGAATTGGTTGAGGGAACCTTGGTGAGGCATAGAGGTCAATTCCTGGAGATAGGTTCCAGTTTTCTCATTTCATCGACGAAATAGTGGAACCCTAATTGTAGGCTTGCAGATGTTAAAAATACCAAGACATGACTGTGGAGGAATCTCAAGTCCAAGGAAGGTGACTTAGAGTTAAAACCATGCCTAGGAACCACCGGAGAAGTCAGTTTGCCAAGATTCCTTCTAGTGTGGAAGATTCCCTAACCATTGATAATTAAATGAGGGGTTGGATTTTGTCCCCCCTATGCGGATGTGTAGAGTAAAAATATGAGCCTACACATATGTCGTGGGATCTCATGGGAGATTCCACAAAAAGTTTTGGAATTTTGTGATAGTCAAAAGATGTCTTTCCAAATAGTCAATTGTCCAAACTTGCTATAGAAAATTTCTAGAAATTCCTCTAGTGGCGGTAAATTCCCACTAAAAATTAGTATATCTTTTTTTATGTTAATAAGCTACCCTGAAAACTCTAAAAACATTCTGATAGTCAAAAGTACCCGAACCTACAAAATTTTTCAACAATTAGCAAAATTTAAAGTTCTTGGCAGGTTTGACCGTTGGAATGGGAGTATACAGAAGCGGAATGGGGCCCAAGATAGGTCTTTTCTCACTCCCCCATACCTATTCAAGATCCTAGCATAGTTACTTTTTCTAAAAAAATCAACTTCTAAAAGTTGGGATTTTCCCTAGTTTTGGCTTTAAGTTGGTGCTAGGTTTCGTTGTGATTTTGAAGATAGAAAAGGGGGAGGGAAGATATTGTAGGACTAAAAATGGCCTTCCAAAGCTAATGGCACAATCCGTTTGCGATTCAAAGTCAATCTCCAAAAGTTAGCTTAGTGGCCAACATAGAATGAAAACGTTGAGTTTGAATGAAAATCCACGAAGATAAGGTTAATTTAGATGAATGAGAGGAAGTGTGTGTCTAGGAAAGAGTATAAAATGGCACCCTTTCTCCTCTCTCACCACCCCTTTTTTGAGTAATTGGATCCATTGGGTCCAATTTATGTTGGATTGTGGCATTTTAGCCATCAACCTTGCAACAATGTTTTTTGAGCACTTTTGGCCATTGTTGTTGTTTTTCAAGCTTGCAAGGTCTTGGCGGGTCCCTTGCCTTTTGAGTGAGCGTAGTGCTAACTCTTCCAAGCTTGAGCTTAGAAGCTTTGTTAACTTACCGTATTACTAAACGTTGTGTATGTTTACCTTTGAGAGACCCTCTTGTTACTCTCTTTGTCTTGTCATGTACTGACCCTAGAACAATCCCATATGACTGGTGATGTCACTTTGGAGGGCCTTTAGTTCAATTCATTTATGATACTAACCATGTGTAGCTAGTCATGTGAGTGTCTAAGGTTCCTTCTTTTTGTCCCTAATATTGACGTAGTATTCCTTAGTGAGAGACATGAAGGTGTGAGGGTAGTGGGTTTCACCCTTTCGACGAAGCTTTAAACCTCCTTGGGATAAAAAGTCTTAGCGGTGTGTTAAAACTACCTCATGGAAGAATCGTGAGCCCCCGTGGTCCATCTCCCTACAAGGTTTAGTTCCCAAAACATGTTGGGAACAAACCAAGGTTTACGCCCCAAAAAATAGGAATTAGAGGTCAAGATGAGCATGAAGAGTGATTAGGGGGAAATTGAGTGAGGTCTTCGCTCCACGAACCTAGCTTACCACCCTCTAACCATAGATATAGCCTTCTCCAATCCCCTTTAGAAATTAGCAAAAATTTAGCAAAAAGGGGAGTCAGCCCATCACCTAGCCTCCTAAACCAAGCCCTAACACCCAACACCTTGATACCCGAGAAGGATGAGGGCTGGGGCCAGGCATCAGAGGTCTGGTATGGGCTATCCAGTCATAAAGGTTGGATAGGAGAGGTCTGACAATCAAAAGAGGGAACAAGGGGGGGTCTGCCCTGTCATGAAGGTCGGGAGAGAGGTTCGGTAATCACAAGGGAAGCAAGGGGGGTTTGTCCAGTCATTGAGGTCGGGAAGGGGGGTCTATTAATAAAAAGGGGATGCAAGAGAAGATCAGTCCAATCATTAAGGTCGGGTAGACGAGGTCCAACAATCAAAGGAGGGAGTAAGGGGAGGCCTATCCAATCATTAAGGTCGGGAGGGGGGTCCGTTAATCAAAAGGGAAGCAAAGGGGATTTGTCCAATCATTAAGGTCGGAAGAGGGGTCTGTTAATCAAAAGAAGAAGCAAGGGAAGGTTTATCCAGTCACTAAGGTCAGAAAGGGGGTCTATTAATCAAAAAGGAAGGCAAAGGAGGGTCTTCCCAACAATTGAATTGGGTAGGGAGACTCCAATAATCAAAAGGAAAAACAAGGAGGGATTGTCTAGTACCTAAGGTCAAGTAGGGGGGTTCCAGTGAGAGAGAGGTCGGGGGTGGGCTATTCAACAATTAAAGAAGAAGGAGAAGGGAAGGAGGAGGCCAACAAGACACGTCTACACACTAAGCAACCTTTGGAGCGGGGAATCCAACTCCCCGTCTCCCATAAACATCACCAAAGCAACAAGCAAGTGGCCGGAAGAATGAGAGAGTGACAAGAGGGAAGACAATTTGAAGGGAAGGAGTGGAAGTAGATAAAATAGGATGGTAATCCCCATGTCTTACCCAAGCCCTTAGATTAAAATTAGGTGATTTACACGAGATTAAGTGTAAGGCATAGGATGTAAGAGGTAGTTCAACCTAGGATGATGGCATAACGCGTCCTTAAGATTAGCTTCGTAGGTAAAACCAAGGGTAGTTGGGCTACCATATTACGTAGGAAGAATAGAGGGGAAAGAAAAGAAGAAAGAGGGAAAGAAATAGGACGAAGTTAACAAACAAACACTTCTCTTTAATTCTTTTATGATTAGAACGGTGGTTTGTTGTATCACGGCACGGGAGGTCATGGCAAAGGAGGGAGAGCTTCCAGAGAGCATGATCAACGATTCAAGTTCCAAGGTATGAATTAAACCTTTCCCAACTCTTCCAAGGTCCTTAATTAGCGATTAGTAACTTTGTCCGAGGCCTACCCCTGGGTCATACCCTTAGGAATATAGGTCAGATCATTTCCTAGGACAAAAACTTAAAGAGGAAGGTCTTAGCTTTCCAAAACCCTAAGGCATGCCCAAATCGGGTCAAAAACAAGGAAGTTATCGCCGGATGAAGATTAGGGATGATTTGGATGAAAAATAGTTAGACCTAGGGATTGACAACGAATTAAGGATATTAAGAGAAGAATATCAATTAGTACCCAGAGCCGAAGAGAAAAGTTAATTCCGAATTATAGGTTAGGAGAAATTAGCAGATGAAATTTAGGTAAGGCTTGGATGAGAATTTCTTGAACACCTCCAATTAAGGCCAAACTCCAGATCTACATAGTAGAAAGTCCTTTGACCCATCCCTAAAAATTTCGGATCTTTTTGAATTAGGGAGCTAGGTTCAATAGATGGATGAAGTTTGAGGAACCGAGTAATGGTCAAACTTCATCCACCCATAACTTTGGCTAGGAAGGTCGGATAGGGTCGAGTTTTATGTTTTTAGAAATGGCACAAGATGAAATATAGTTTTATTATGTTAGTTCTGCCTTGACATAGGTTCCATCCAAAACATTCAGCGGGGCATCCATTCAATCGGACAAAACACTAGAGGTAGATTAAGAGAATCTTGCATATTTGGGGTCACTTTAAGCACTTAGTAAAAAGATCCATTGCTTGGAAGGCACAATGGACCACGCTTAGACACCCAAAGGTAGGAGTCACTTAGCCAAAACCCAAAACTTGGTTGTGCTTGCGATTTACCAACATTAGAAGAAAACATTGTTGGTTTCAACAAAATCTAGGTGATGCAAAATGCAGTTTTTGTGTTGGCCTAAACATAGTTTTTTGAAAACTATGTTTAGGACAACGTAGAAACTACGTTTTTTGGCAGAAAACTACATTTTGTGTCACCTAGATTTTGTTGAAACCAACAATGTTTTCTTCTAGTGCGCAAAGGTGGATAAATTGTCGCTCACAATGTGTAATTTTGCTTTTTTAATTTTCTATTTTTAGAAGGATACAGTAACTTTGGTTTACACTATGCCATTCTAAACTATAATATACATCTATGGTAAAAATTTCATATATTTTGACAATATATTTTATATTTGGAAGGAATTATTTGTCATTTTTTTCTTGAAAAGGTCATAGTAATTTTAGATCTCCCCCCAAAAGAATTGAAAATTTTATAACTTGTAGTAGACATGTGACTTAATCTTTGAAAAATAAACTAAAAAATTTTCATTCATATATAGCTATAAGATGGTAGCACATTGAGTGTTGACAATTGAGACTTGAAATGAGTGGTCATGGACATGCCCTTAGAAGATTAACCTTGGAGCACTTTGACATCCAAAAAGTGGATGATGAATAGATTGAGATGGATGTTTCTTTTTATTACTACTTGGATGAAAGTCATCCTAATTTGTAGAAATACTTTTTCAAGTTGTTGTTCTATCTAATGGTTGCATTTGGTGTTACTAGAATACATATTTTTTTTAAATTACAAATGTGTAAGAATATCAAGGGGTTGACCAAGCCAAAATTGCATTGACTCTAGTTCAATGCTAGATTTGCAAAAATGAGGTCACAAATTTGAAGAACCCAAAAAATTCTAAAAATCACCATGTCAAGAGAACCTCATTTCAAATCCATTCCAACAAATTTTACTCAAGAAGTGATAATATTTTGCTTGTATTCGAATTTTGAAAGAATTTAGAAATTTTCCTTTCAAAATTTATAAAAAACATATCAGAGATAGCATTGGTGAATCTAATTACACAAATGGTATCTACAACTCTTATTTGTATACCAATTCCAAAATATTATTCCAAATAGCACTTTTTAATGTGTTTTTTTCTCAAATCATCAATTCTACAGAAGCAAAAGCATAGATGCACTTTTAGGTCCTTTGTTCTTAGCAGCGTGTAATTCCAAACCAAGGTTTGAAGCTTTTGGAAGCAAGCAGAAAGTTATTTCATTTTAGTACAAATCTAGATGAAGGTCCTTGCTTGATTGGCATCACGGGAGTAGACTTGTGAGTTCAAATTTGAAACGGTCCCTTTCCTATTTTTCTAAGGATTTATTGTTGTTCACTAAAGCTTTGGGTTGCTAGACCTCATCCAACATTTCATCACTTTAAAGCTCTTGTCTTACTTTTTCCTATCTAAGAGTGAGACCCCATGGGGGGGCTATCTAAATCTAATTTAGCCTAGATTCTTTAGTAAATTATCACTGATGGCTTGACTTGGAGGGTTTGTTTTTTCCACAAGCAAAAGAAATCTTTGCTGCAAGAATGAAACCAAATATAGAACCCCAGCTGCAAACGGCGGCCGGGGTGGATTGACTCCCTCGCTCGTCCCCACCAAGTCATTCAAGGGGTGCATATAAAGAAAAGTCCCCCTATTTTATGCTTCATTCATTTGTCTTCTCTACTTCTCCTAGCTAATTTGGGGGCTTTGATTGCAAATAGGAATTCAAAATTTGCAAATTTTATCATGTGTGAAAAATAAAACATTTTAGGGTTTTTACTTGGGGATGAGCAAGGGGGTTAATCCACCCTGTCCCAAATAGCTTGGAGCAAGGAACCAATCAAAAGAAAAAAAGAAGAAAAATTGGCTTTTTCTGGTACATCCCAAGCTTCTAGGCACTTATCTAATTTTTTCCAAACAAATCTTCATCTTAATAGGAGCTAAATTAGGCTCCACTACCTCAACTAATCCAATTTTTACTAAATATATGGTCTAGAAAAACTACACAGACATATGAAATATGTCACATTTATTTGAATTTTTGTCATAGCAAAAATTAAGGTAAACATTGTCATTAACCCAGTTAGGGAACTAAAATATGCCAAGTAATGGTCATATTACATATCTTTACATCATTACTAGATAGATACCATAGATCAAAAATAGACAAAGACAGACAAATAAGATAAGACTCAACAATATAGAATATATTCCAATAATAGAGTCTTTTCACACTCCTTATAAAATGGAGAAACTCTAAAATATAAATAAGAAGATGAGGGTTTTAGTGATCCTTGCATTTGTCTTGAGTCCAACATTTCTCTAAGAGATTTGGGGCCTCACTTGTGCCGTCTCCAAAACCAAACAAAAGTATAGGGTTAGTGAGGTTACACTAGGTGTCTTAAGCCCTTAAACACATGCTATAACTTTCACAAGGAAAAAAATCACACAACAAAATGTATGCAAAAAAACTCTCTACAAATCAAAGAGAACCTCAGTAACATTGGTTTGGATAGAAGCCATGAACATTGTTTAGGTGGTAAACAAATTCCACTGTAGTTGATAGGAAACAGTAACCACAGTAAGTATTAGAACTTCACACTCTAACAACAAGCATTGGTTCACAGCTGAAAATTTAGCCACAGGTACTAATCTATCCAACACCCAAGTTCAACAATAAACCACAACAATTATCATGTTTGGTTTCAAGTTTCAAGTTGGTGTATAAGTTGAACCAGTGTGAACGTTTTTGGCTTATGTGAATTAAATTATGATGGGATGTCAATTGTCAAGGCAGCCCCCATATCTCCTAAACATGTGGCTCCAATGCATAGCATATCGAAAGTTCACCTAATTTGTTTGATTGCATCAAGGCAAATAGTAACCCATCAACTACCTCGGCAAACTGGTTTTAAATGTACATTAGTATGTAAGAATACTAATTATCTTGGTTAGTGACATAATTAGTTAAAGTCCTCTGTCTTTTATGCCTACCCTAGTGTCATCCGTAATCCATCAAGTCACTTAGGCATTGATCAAAATCCACACTTTAGAGTAGTGGATTTTGATGATATTAATTTGGAACTAAATATGGAGATTAACTTCCAGTTGTGTCAGATAAAGGTAAGAAGAATGTGGGCTGTTCAAATTCCCTTACAGTATCATCTACAATCCTAGGCCGGGATGGATTGACCCCTAGCTCATTCCCAAGTAAAAACCCTTAAATTTTTTATTTTTCACACATGATAAAATTTTCAAATTTTGAATTCATATTTGCAATCAGAGGCCCCAAATTAGACAGGAGTGGTAGAGAAGATAAATAAATGAAGCATAAAATAGGGGTATTTTTTTTTTACATGCACCCCTGGAATGACTTTGGGGGGACGAGTGAGGGGGTCAATCCACCCTGGCCCAATCCTGGGATCATAAAAGACCTAGACAAATGAAATCAACTACCTAATTGTTCAAAAAAATAGGAATTCAAAGCAACATTTTCTAAAAAGAAAATGTCCATATTTGTTGTACCACTTTTTAACATACATTTTCAGACATAACCCCCCAAGTGGTAGTGGAGGGAATTACAAAATTCCTAACACTTGTTGCCACAAAGCTATTTTGTCATTGTGTTTCTAGCATTAATTGTCTGATCACATGTCCAGTGACATGTGCTTAAAATAGAACGCTAGAAAAAAAGAAAAAAGAGAGGAAGAGCCACAACAACCCACAACGAGAACCGGGAGCAGTGGGATGCCCCGCCCTGGTGCTAGCCGCCTAAGGTTGGGGTGGTTTGACCCCCTCGCTCGTCCCCCGAGTCATTCCAGGGGGTATGTAAAAAAAAGCCCCCTATTTTGTGCTTCATTAATTATATCTTCTCTACCACTCCTATCTAATTCGGGGCCTTTGATTGCAAATATGAATTCAAAATTTGAAAATTTTATCATGTGTGAAAAATAAAAAAATTCAGGGTTTTTACTTGAGGACGAGCAAAGGGGTCAATCCACCCCAACCCCGCCTAAGGCCATCCACTCCATAGCATGGAAAATTTGACTTGCCAAATGTCTCATTACAAGCTCCACAATTCTCTTTGTTGATTCCCCATGCCAAGGCCCCACTTTTAGGTAGAACATCCAAGACATGTGGCTTACTATTCATGAATTCAAGGCTACTGTTCATGCCACCATTATTGCTTGTCTAATTAGTTGTAGGAATGGTGAGATCTCAACAGTGAATCCAAAATTGGGGGGCACAGAAAGGGTGATGGGCAACACTGGAAGATTCCATGTCAAGCTCATAGTTTGGTGAGCCTAGGTTCTTCTATTCCATTGGCGAGTAAGGTAGTAGGCTCATAAACCACCCATCTAAGGGTTGGTCTGCTTTTTCATGTATATCTTTTCATGGGAATATTTTTAGTTTATATTTCAGACAAAGAAATATAGATGTAGAATATAACACAAGTGGTTTCATATTTTTGGAAGCATTATTGAATTAGTTATGAATTTTCAAACTTTTATGTTATAGGCCACTATTTATGACACTTAGTCTTCCATAAATTGTTCACTTGAAGTTATAAAGAAAAATGGGGAAAGCAAGGACAATGATTGGCTCTTGCAATAAATTATATTTTTTTTCTCGATTCATTCAAATGACTAGAGAGGTTGATTTAAGAACCATCTCATATCCATCTTAGAGCTAAAGTAGGGGCGATTCTAAATGCCCGTACAGAGTTCAAGCCTCCTACCTTAAACATTGGGGTAGAAAAAAGAGCCCAAGCTTGGCCATTTGCCTTCCGGATAGCTTCTCTGTGTCATAGTGCGGAAGCTCTACGGAGGTTGAAATACAAAGCCAGTGCAAGGGCTAGACAGGGCCCATCTACTTGACTTGGAGTTTGACAGCAAGGGAAGACCAACCTCCTTATGCCCAAGTTTTCTTGTTGCTCTAAAAAGTAGCACTTTTTTACAATTTCTGCCCAAAATGTGCCTCGGTCCTTCAGGGGTTAAACCAAGTGTAGATTATTGATTAACCCCTAAAGGACCGAATGCCCATTGAACATATGCACGTAATCTCGGGTAGGTTTGTTTGAAGTCATTTTGTAATGGATGTTCTTCAAATTTTGACTCAAGGTATAAACATGTATCCCCCAAGTAAGAATGTAATTTTTTTCCTATCGGGTGCCCAGATCAAAAGTTATGCTGCCCTAAACTTTTCTAGCAGCTTTGGGCAGCATGTGCAAAAGACCTCTTCTACTTTTGAAATTTGGCAGGTATGTAACTTACATGATATAAGATGCAAATGTCAAAAAAAAATAACCATGTGTAGTGTAAAAATCTCACTCTAGAAGGAGTTAAAGGTTGCTAGCCTTGTCGGGCAAGGTAGAAAAAAAACTTTTTCTCCTAACTTCAAAAGTTGCAATCTTTCAATCCGTATGGTAAAAAATTCTGAAATTTTTTCCACACATTCTCAAAGTAGTCTAGTAAAAATTTGCACAATTGAATTTTGAAAAAAAAAACTTTTTTTTTCATTTTTTTCTCACTGCCCTAAAAAGTGACAGTTTTTCACAATTTGTGTCTAAAATGTGCCTCTGTCCTTTTGGGGTTAACCTCTAACCCAGCCATCAAATTCAAAAACCTCAAAACTTTTGCAACCACGTAGCAAAAGCAACCTCATGCACGCAAATTTACTGGATGAGAGTCCTTGGCGCCTCTGCGCCACGAAAAAACATCCCAATTCACGGACCGATGAACACATCAGGAATCTTGCAAAAACTGTAGCTCCAGATTTGCTAAAATAATCAAAACATCCCAATTAATGCATCGATGAACGCATCAGGAATCTCGCTATAACTATAGCTCAAGATTTACTAAAATACTCAAACAATTAGGGGACAGCTGAATTGGGGGCCAATGTCTGTAAGCCCTACAAGAATAGGTCAAGAATCAAGAGTTCAAGACTGGATCCAAAACCCGAGCACGTGTGTCCTGAAACTGAATTCCAGAGGGGGGGGGCCACGTTGGGTACCAACCAATGCAACCAATGCCATGGCCACATAAAGCAATCTACAGTCGGCAATTCGGCATAATTCCTTCGTTGCAAGCAAACTACACCAAATAGGGGTATTAAGGGGACCAAAAAATTAAAGGGACTGATTGTGGAAAATTGTAGATGTTTGAAACATAATGTATATCTTTGGGACACTTCAACAACTACCGATGTACAATAAAGGTAGATATTTATATAGTGTGAAATGTCAATTAATTAGTATGAGTCCCCTTAATACCCCTATTTAGTGTACAATAGCAAACCATCTTAGAGCACTGTTGCTAGCACCTCTAAGGTAGGTGGCTCAAATTGTGAGTGGGCATTTACAATCGTGCAATAGAGCTGTCATGAATAGTGTAGAGAATTTAAAAAATGGATCGCAATTCCTTCAATGCACTTTTTGCTTTTTAATTGTGTTCTTAAATCCCTTTGAGAAAAATATAAATTCATGTAAGACTAAAATAATTGAAAGCATGATTTGAATCATTCTTTGAGAGCCAAAATTATAGAAACTTCCTAAGTTTGAAGTGCTCCATTCAAAAACTCGTTTTGATTAAGATTGGTCTAGTCTATGAGCACCAATAGCAATCTATGCATCTTTCACTTTGAAAATTCATAGTTAATTCATTCTAAGTAAAAAGAAATACGATTTAACCCCTAAAGGACCAAGTGTCTCTTCAACGTATACAAAAAATCTTGGGTAGGCTCCTACAAAGTCATTTTTAGTCAGATGTTCATGAAATTTGGACATGATGTATAACTATGTATCCCCTTTTTGAAAATCTATTTTTTTTATTGGGTGCCTGGATCAAAAATTATGTTGTTGTAAACCTTTGAGGGTTGCTCAGGTAGCTTCACGTAGCATGCACAAAACTCTTCCTATGATTTTGAAATTTGGTGGGTGTGTAGCTTACATGATCAAAGATGCAAATGAAAAAAAAATAACCATGTTTAGTTTAAGAATCTCATTCTAGGAGTTAAAGTTTGTGGGCCATGTCATGCATGGTTGGAAAAAAAACTTTTTCACCTAACTTCAAACGTTATAATCTTTCAATCTATGAGGTCAAAGTTTCTAAAAAAAATTCCACATGTTCCCATAGAAGTTTAGTACAAATTTGTACAGTTGAATTTTGAAAAAACAACTTTTTTTGTCCATTTTTTTCTTGCTGCCCTAAAAAGTGACAGTTTTTGACAATTTCTACCCAAAACGTGCCTTGGTCCTTTAGGGGTTGAATTATCAATGAAGTGTTTCTCTTTTCTCTTCCTACCAAAAATTCGTGAAGAATGCTATGCTCTACTGATTTTCCTACAAAGGCCAATTATCCCTTAGATGCTTTGTTTATGAGCCTCCTACCTTACATCTGATATTTTTGACTACCTCAGTGTCAACGGAGAAATGACTTGTGGTTTCCGCACCTTTCCAGCTTCCTGGCGCCGAAGTATCATCTGTATATGGAGATCAGACGATGCCTCTGGCCACTTCTTAAAAGCACGTGATCCGGAGTGAAAAGAGAACTCTGACCGATTCTAGAATGATCCATCATAGTGAATGATTTAACTCGTGTAGTTGGAATTGAATGATAGTAAACCAATCACCAACTCAAGTAACTTACCACTAATAAGCTCAGCAATCACTAATTATCTTTAGAGAAAATTGGAAAATATATTTGAATACAATTCATTTAATATTGAAGAAGGCATTATCGAGATAACATACAACTATAATAGAAGGACCTTTACATGAAAAAGGACATACCTTCAAAATAAAATAAAACACTAATCCCCTGGCTAACATAGTGCTTTGGGAGTTCTTCAAAGGGAAAAATACGAGAACTTATTATTTATCATTGCTGATTAAATTTGGAAAATCTGAAAATCACATTTGGAATCAAAAGACCCTCCATTAGCTAGAAGAAGTCATGAAATCAGAAAAATAACAAAATACAAAATACAAGCCGATTTTATGTTTATCCCCAACAAATGAAAAATACATAAATAAATCTTCTTTGGAAAGAGTGTACAACTATCATAGACAACTTTGTAAAGCTTGTAGTTTGTGTATAAGGATTCAAGCTAGCCCATTCAATCTTTTTAGCATGAAAGACATTTGCAATATCTCTCAAGTCAATCTAGGATCTAACCAAAGTCAAAGAATATACTATTTTTTGGAATCCTTGAAGACATTCAAGTGAAACCATCCTTTCCTAAAGGGTTGTTTGCATACTTAGAACCAAACTTGTTATCTAATTGGGTTTCATTGGTTTGCATGGAGAAATAACCAATCTCATTTTGATTATGGAGATCAAGTCCATCCCTTTCTCTCCTATCTTTGATTCTAGGATAAGTGAGCCCACTCTCCTCTCCATCAACCCAACTTACTATAACTATCTAAAATTATCCTCCACTTATTTCTCTATCTCATGTCATTCAAGATTTCCCTTGATTTTGGGCTTCTTCCCCAAGTTCCCTTCAAAAATATATTTGCCACATGCCATTCACTCCAAAACATTAGTAGAAAAAGGGATATTTTACTTGGAGAACCATGACACATCTAGAAGCATGATGTGGTGTGGACCCAACCTTGTTGCTTGGTGCCTTAAGCTCTACCTTTGTTCCAATCCAAGCTTGCTAATAGCACTAAAAATATAGTTCCATGTTCATCCAATCCAACTTGTTTATTGTAGCTTCCCTTCAAAAAATGTTAAAACATGTGTTGGAAAATTTAAAAATTGAGCATTTTCATTTGAAGTATCAATTATAATTTTTTTTAAAAATAGTCCTTCATGTTGTCATGAATATTATTCCATTTATTCATATTCAAACTGTGACTTGTGTTAGAGTGACCAAGAAAAGCAAGTTAGGAACCTAGTTAATTTAGTGGACTTGCCATCTTCCCTTAGCAAGCCTAATTTTCTTAGAACATCCATCAAATTAATAACGGTTTAGCATTCCAATAACAAATACGGAAATGGCCTACCTCAAAACAAATTGTAGGGTCAAGTAACCATGGAAACATGATCTAAATTAGAGTCAAAGAATATATCTTACTAGAATCCTTGAAGGCATTCAAGTGAAGCCCCTTTTACAACTTGCTTGCACATTTTTCTCATGCCTAGAAGGATGGCAAGGACCAAAAATATACATTAGATGAATCCCAACATGCCGAGATGATGAGGAATCAATGATTTCCATCCAAGTTTTGGGATAAAATTTTATTAACAAAATAGTCACATATTTAACTTAAGTTTTTTTACGTTTTTCTTTTATTCATCAATCATTGCAAGAAACATTTGTCCTTTTTTTTTGTCTTCTTGGCCTGGGACATGTGGTTTCTTTCTCATAACTTTTGTGTCATATGCCCATTTTCTATGAAATTTGAAATGAAGGTACATGTAGTAGTTGTAGACATTGAGTAATTTTTACCTTTGCTATTTAGGGAGTTTTCAGATATTTTTTCTGATCCAAAAATGTCAATATTTAGAGGTCAAAATTGGGATTCTATGACTTCTACTAAAGTTACACAAGACTACAAAGAGATTTTATTTAAAATAATAAAGTCTCCACCTTCCACACGTACTCAAAGTGCACTACCTTTGAGCATGTGTCGAGAACACAATTTTTTTCCCAAAAATGAAAAAGGTTGAGATTTGAGAAGAAGCATCTTTAAGTAACAAAAAAAAAATTCTATTTAAAAAAAATTCAAAAGTATTTGTTTTCTTATATTTTCCATCCCTTTTTTTTCCTACATAACATTTAGAGACAAATTTTTCTAGGTCTGAATTTTCCCACACATGCTATTTTGAATGATTTATAAATTATAAATATTTCATTTTATTTAAAAAATTTTATTCCAAAAGTCATAGTACTCTAGTATTTAGAAACAATAGGTGTTTCTTACAACTACCCTTATATGAGATTTTGTTAAAAAAAATGGATTATTCATGCATAGTAAACATTTCAACACTTTTGGATTTTTGTTCCCAAAATTTGATTTTGACATTCAAGACTTATTCTTTTTCTTTTGAGCAAAACTAACAAAATGAAGCTCTCTAAGTCTTATTTCTATTGTAGCTATGTTTTTTGAAAGTTTCTTGAAAATGTATATTTCATTGTAGTTTGTAAATACGGAGTTGCATAGTAATTTGGTTTTCACAATGGAAGCTTCTATTACCAATTGGATTCAATATTCATTCCTTCTCTCAACTTAAATTGCTCAACAAAGGTCTGGAAGATCCCAACATAACAAACAAACAAAACAAAATAGACTAACTTAAAGAATGGATACTATATAAAATATTGAATGCTACTACATATGTATGCATTGGCATTCTCTGGTCAAGCTTATAGTTGTATGACGAGCCTCCTGTGGAGGTGGTTTTGCCCCTGTATTTTACCCTTGGAGAAAATGCAGAAACCTTTTATTTGTTGCGCAAATTTCTTTTTGCAAATTTTGAGTTCATATTTGCAATTAGAGACCCCAAATTCGCTAGGGAAGGTGTTAACCCCTAAATGCCCAAGCCTTTTCAAGTGTGTTTCGACTATGAAAAAAGAGCATTGGCTTGTAGTTATCTTCAATGAAGCAAATTGTTTTTTTTTCAAAATCTAACCGCATAGATGTTAATAGAGCTTGCTCATTAGTACACACACCAATTCTAAGTGTGAAAGTTCCTAGGAGTTGTGAGATTATACAAAGGAAAATATGCATTTTCTATTTTTAGTACGTTGTCTTTGTCCACAATGTTTCAAAAATTTGCATATATATGTTTTTTGGGATTGGAGGTAACTTGACCAACTTCAAAGAGTGTTAGCTCACTAAAATGCACTTCCAAAAAACTTAATTTCACATGAAAAGACATCAAACTCATTACACAATCCACCTTGCAATTGTTGAATTGTAATTTTTGTTTATAAGTAGAAATTGCAAATAGCTTCAAATAAACACTTGCATGTTGAAATTTTCAATGGTGAAAATCATGAAAAGACTATAAACTTTTCATTGGGACTATTCTCAAAGCAAAGGGATAAGTACAATTTCTTAGATTTCAAATCAAACGAAATTGCCAAGCTTTGTATAAAGCTGGGAAATGAAGTAAAATTAGCAAGCTTTCCACTCCACTTTTAGTACACATAAAAATATGCCTTTGAAGACCTCTCAATGATTGAATATGTACTTTTCTCTATGAAAAATGAAAGTTTTCCATAGTTAACCCTCAAAAATGCCCAAAAAAAATTTTAGACTGGTTACAGGAATTTCACTGCCCACACAGAAATGGGACTGAAATTTCAGATCGACCATATATGGTCGACTAGGAAGTTAGGGAGTATCATTAAAGTTATTCTGGCACAAAATAGGGGGACTTTTTTCTGCATTCACCCTTGATTGGACCTCCGCAAGAATCTCGTCATACAACTATAAGCTTGTCCGCATTCTCCCCCGGCTCCCCCAAACCAAAACCGAAGAATCTACAGTAACTTAGATTCACCCCTCTTTCCCATCCGCATCCAATCCTCGTTTGAATAAGCTCATGTGGATCCCACCTCTGCAGGGCAGGACAGTAGAGTAGATTGGACACGTCACCCCACAAGACGACACTCCCACTCCCACTCCCACTTTGTTTTGCTTGTTTTCTTTTCCAGGGAGACTCACTTCGCTCACGACGCAGTCTGAAGAATCGCCCCCGCGCCTCCGAATATCCACCACATGGTGCTCGATTTCCACCTTTTCACCTTTCCGGTGGAGTGCAACTGAAGGGCCTGTTATATGTGCGTATTTCCCTTTGCAATACACACCGGCTATTTTCTATTTGTCCACTCCTTTCAGTTGGAAATTTTACAGTGGCAGGGAGTTTGGGTGGTGCTAAAGCAAAGACCGGCAGAATTGAATGACAGATTTGCCCTGTTGGTATTGTTGAATTTGGTTTTGAAAAATTCCATGTATAGACAAATAAAATGGGGAGAGCAATTCAAATGTGTTGCCCAATTGGTCCAAAAGAGTCTCTAGACTATCCCAAAGCCAACAAAAAGTGTATCCATAAACAATTCTCTTATTTTCTTGGTATCCATAAGTTGTCACAATATTTCTTAACAAGGCCACAACATGAAGGCCTAAAGAGGTCACTTCCTAAAAGGTGGAAGTTCCTAATGGACTCACTAATCACTCCATCATTGTCATCCAAGACATTGATTGTGGCCACTAAGTCAACCTAATGGAGCCCATATCACATTACTTCATTGGAAAATAGTTTGTCATGATTGATGCAAGACTTTGATGGGTCATTCCCTTAGGTGTTTGTGATGGGTCTTTTGGTTGTCATAGGTTGGTTTACCTTAGATAGGAAAAAAGAGTGGAAGGTGAAGGAAGACTAGGCTTTGAAGCACAAGCTAGATGCCATGGTGTATAGCTAGCTACACAAAATGGTGAGATTAGGTTCCCCCTCACTAATTTCTCGACATTCTATACCATGTAAATATTCAATGTTCTTGGGTGATTGCAAGAAACACTTGTCCTTTTTTTTGTCTTCTTGCCCTTAGACTGGTGGTTTTTTGCTTATAACTTTCACATCATTTGTCTATTTGGTGTACAATTTGGAATGAAGGTACATGTGATAGTTTCAGACATTGAGATTTTTTTTTCAAAATTAGTTTACTATTTTAAAACTATCCCCGATTGGATGTTTGTTTTGGCTATTTTGGAGGTTTTTAGTCCTATCTTCGACCCAAAAATGAAAATTCAAAGCCACGTATTAGACATGTTGGAGGTCTACTAACATTACTAGAAATTGACAACGAGTTTTTATGAAAATAGAAATATTTCAGTTGCACACATAGGGGCAAAGTGACATTTCTTTGCGCGTAGGCTATCGAGAGGGAAAAAAATTCCTGCATTAATTTTTTGGTGCAATGTGAGCACAATCTTCTCTAGAAAAATTGATTTTTTATGGAAACTTTTTGAATTTTTTTTGAATTATTAAAAATGGAAAGGTCCATAGACCCCTATTTTGCTATTTTTTGCTCCCAATGGCTTTTGTAGTACTCCACAATAGTCTGTAGTATTGCATAGTACTACATAGTACTGAATTGACAGTACAAATTTGCATGCGCCTTGAATCAACAATTTCGATCTGCAAACATGCTACTAACACACAATATTGATAGTTCTACATAGTACTGTCAATCCTATGGCCAAAAACCACATTTTTAATTCTAAAACATGAAGTGTTTCTTGCAATCACCCTACTATATATGGATGCATTGGCAATCTTGTGTGGCATGGATTGGTGCACAAATTCAAGGCTCGATTCAAAGAGATGCACGCACCTCCATATAGACAAGCACTCAATCATGAGGTAACTTTTATGAGTAAAGCAACTTAATAGTTAAGGCAACCTAATTTCACTATTTTTATTTTATTTTTATTTTATTTTATTTTTGAAACACATGGTCAATTTCCATTGATAAAGGAAACAGTATAGCAAGCCAAGGGAAGACCCCGGCGAGATTTTATTTTGTGAAATTTTCTTAATTTCACTATTTTGTGGACATAGTAAGCCTTCGCAGGCACAGCAATCGAGGTGTTGGGCTGTCCTCGGCAACAATCGAAAGTTGGAATAAGCTTAGGCGAATAGTTAGGCACGTACAGTATTCGCGGTGCATGAGTTTGCGTGGCCAAGTGATCTACCCGGGGAGGAGGGCGACCCTCAGCACTAAGTCCCAGGGGGATTAAGGTTTCCGCCTGGCTGCCCGCCTGGGCAAATTTTTCCCCTCCGCCCCACCCGCCCTGAGGTTCTCCTTGAGGCCACAACCCCCGTGGTGGGAAAATTTCCCCTGACGGGCTGCCAGGCGGAAACCATAATCCCCCTGGGACTTAGTGCCAGGGAGGGCGGCAACTCATTACTGTAGTTGTCAGAGATAGAGTTATTAATGGGGAGAGTCAATGAGGTCTGACCGTCAGAATGAGGAGAGTCCCCGGGAGAGTCCGGCTTACAGCATGCATGCTATATTAGGATCCGCACCCTGGCCCTTGGACACTTGTGCTAGCGATCGAGCCGCGGAGAGTAAAGAGACGTCTGATCTGGTGCTGCGCTTCGAATTCTAGCTTTCTTTCGATCTCTGAGTCCTCAAATGTCAGTTACACTCCTTGCTCACTTTACTCGGTCACTCACTCGATTGAAATGCCTTCAATTCCTCTGTTCTCAGCTAGCCTAGGTGCATTTAATCTAGCATGTCTGCATGAATGCACTCCCAAATTGATTTCAATAGCTCAGAATTCGAGCCCAGCGCTATCCCTCCTTCGTATCGTTTCTGCTACCTTAGCTTCTATCAATCCCTGCAAGCGACCCGATGACTTCCAGCCAGCCGGCTCCCGAAACTACGCTCACATCTAGCTCTTCAAACCCCGCTCCTCTTGTCCGGGAACGTTAAGTTCAATGGTCGGCTATACGTGGGGGGAGGCCAGATGGTTGGCCGAGAGAGTCGAAGTGCTTTCAGAGGGTGTAGGCATGGTTGGCTTGAGGGTGTTTGATGAGGGGGTGTTTGCAATTAATTAGATGCTGGGTGTTTCTAGCAACTTCATATATCTGTTTGATGTTTGTTCCACATTGAGCGCTGCCAGATTATTGCCAAGGTGCTTTCAATTCAGAGGGTGTGTATATGGTTGCCTCAAAGGATGCAGAAATAGTCTGAACACTTTCACAATATCATTCTCCCAATTTCTTGAGTGAGGCAATTTCCAGATTTGTATAAATTTTTTGTTTTTCTATCCATCCATACCTTAAGTTAGGCTTTTTTTTTTGTTTATTTGTTATTTTGAGATCTCCCAGACCGTAAGTCCCTTGGCTGCGTTTTTGGTACCATCGGAAAGCCCTCGGCAAGGAGGGGTGCATGGGCTTTGTTTCGTGGTGTTTGGGCCTATGATGTAAAAGTTATTGAATTTCAAAGTTTTTATGAACCAAAAAATTAGAAAAATATTTTGACTTTGACTTTGACTTTGACTATGGCAACGGGACAAGGCACACTAATTAGTATTTTTAAGTTAGGCTCTTTGTTTTGTTTGTTTGTTATGTTGAAATCTCCCAAACTATGCATTGCTCAGTCGCATGTTTGGTACCGTCAAAAAGCCCTTGGCGAGGAGGGGTGCATGGTCTTTGTCTCGTGGCATTTGGACCTACAATGTGGAAGTTATTGAATTTCAAAGGTTTTTTAATTCAAAAAATTAGAAAATTACTTTAACTTTGGCAATTACTTCGGCAATGATACAAGCCACACTAGTCCATCCATCCATCCATCGCTTTAAATGACGTTGTTTGTTTTGTTTTGTTTGTTATATTGAGATCTTCAAAACTATGCATCCTTCTATTGTGTTTTTGGTATTGTTAGAAAGCTCTCAGCGACGAAGGGTGCACAAGTGTTGTTTTGTGGCGTTGGGACCTATGTTGCAAAAGTAATTGAATTTTGAATTTTTTATGAATTGAAAAATCATAAAATAAATTTTACTTATATTTTGATTGTGACAATGACGCAAGGCACACTAGCCTATAACTTAGGTAAGGCTATTTGTTTTGTTTGTTACGGTGAGATCTCTAGAAGTGTGCATCCCCCAATGACATTTTTGGTACTATCAAAAAGATTGTTGTGAGGAGGGATGCACAATCTTTGTTTCATGGTATTTGGACCTGCAATGTGAAAGTTTCTTAATTTTTATTTTTTTACGAATTAAAAATTAACAAACTACTTTCACCTTTATTATATTATATACTGTAGCAACGACACAGAGCACAGTAATCACAGTGATTTGGGCACGCATGACCTGGTAGGCTAGTTGAGTAGCACTAAGTTAGCTAGCATCGATAGCTGATGTTTGATGGACATTCAGATATATTATTGGCAAATGATGTCTGTGCATTCAGTTGAGTATTTCTACTCCCTTCTTGTGGAAGGATTTTGTGCAGGATGTACGAAAATAGTTGGCCAATTCTCATCATAGGCCCTCAATTCCTTGTGTGTGTATGTGTGTCGATATCTGCATTTGGGTATGACTGGTGAAGTAATTTTTTGATTTCAGATAAAAAAAAGGCGAATCGTTTTCATCACATGGCGCAAGCAAATGCTGCAGGAGGGGCAGGCCAAGGAGGTGCACAGCAGCCTGGCGAGATCCCCAACGGCAATGGGCCACCAGCAGCTGCCCGACAGGTTGCTGACGGGGCGATCGTCGTGGCAGGTCCAGTCATCGCTAATCTGGCGGGAGCGCTGCCACCTCCGCCCCCGCGTTTCAGCATTGAAGCTGCTCTCCTGATGAGTCCCCTGCCGATACTAAACGACATTCGTTATTACATTCATCCCAAGATCAATTGAGTGATGAAAACATACCAGTGGATGAAAGTCGGTACTCTGTTAGCCGGCCAAGGATGTCATCACGCTTGGAGAGGATGAAAGGAAGGAGAGTGGAGAGTTTAGTTTCTTAGGGCAATGTTTAAGTACTACAGACCTAGGGTTGAATATGGGATTATACTAGGAGTTGATTGAGAGAAGTTAGTAAGTAATAATTTTAGCTGTAACCAATATGTTTGAAAGTGAAAGTGAGGGTTGATAAATTTTTCTGTGTTTTTGTAATAAGAAATTATATTTCCATGTTTTTCTTGAGCTGGAAGCACCTTGTTTAGTTGGGTCAAAATTTCAAAAGATCATCATGATGTGTTTTCAAGAGTTTTTGTAGTGGTCGTTGCAAGAAACACTTAATATTTTTGTCTCCCAAATGTTGTTTTTGGCCATATATAAGATTGCTAGTGATACAATTGCTATAAGTACTATAAGGAAGTAGCGTAGTAAAAATTATGAAAATGAATTAAATTTTTTTAAAGAAAAATCATTCTAAATCATTTTAAATGAATTAAATTTTTTTTAAAGAAAAATCATTCTAAATCATTTTAAATGAATTAAAAATGAAGTATGAAATCAATGGGCCCATTCTACGATACTATGCACTACCACTCATTGTAGCAGACTATTGTTGAACTAAGGGACTAGAAATTAGTAGAATGGGTAAATGAACATTTTTATTTTAAAAAAAGAATGGCCACTTTTCAATACTTTGATGCACTTGAACTACACTAAATATTTCTAAATTTTTTTTTTCTCATTCCAATCTTTGCACAAAGAATGCACACTTTGAGTTCATGTGACTCCAGACATGTTAGAATTTGCATAAAACCTTGTTGATACTACATATAATCTTAGTACAACACCTAATTCCCCAATATTTAGTTAAAAATTTTCATATTCAGGTCAAAAATAGGTCTTAAAATCCTCTAAATGGCTAAAGTAGACATGCGATTGGTGAATTGGAGGTCTTTTAAAAAATATAATCTAATTTTCAAAAAGTGCTAAAAATTATTCAATGTCTAAAACTATCACATGTGTTTCCATTTCAAATTTCTAGTACATTAGATGTACACCATAAAAATTATAGCCAAATACCCTTTGTCCAAAGCCAAGGAGGAAAAATAGGAAAAGTGATTCTTGCAACTACTCAAAGATATTGTTTGCATTGACCCATGTTTGAATCCTTTGTGACTTACATTTTGTTTGAAGATTTGGCAATATAATCTCATTGCTACTTTAATCCTTCATGGACTAAGAGGACATAATGTTTCTTCTTTAAAATTTCAATGGCAAATTCGTAATAGGGTGAAACAAATCTCAATATTTTATAAAGTAGGATCTTGTAGAATAACAAGTTGACATGCTTGTTGCATTTAACAATTCTCAAAATTTCAATGTGAGAAGTATTTAAAATTTTATTTAGGAAATGTAGTCTGATAGAAAAATCAAGCAAAGAAAACTTTTTACAATGAAAGGAATAGTGGGGATGGAAAAAAAAAATTCCTTAGACATTTCTAGTCTTTGGACTGTACCAAAAAATTAACTAAGTTTAGAGAGAATTCTTCCAAGAATTCTTCAAAGTTGTATTTTAAGCAATTTTTAAAATATAAGGTTCTCTAGTATGATCAAAATACAAAATAATTAGAATGATTCCAATTTTTTGGAAGATGTTCCAAAAAAAATGCTAATAACATCAATTGTTAAATTCCAAAATTGATGCATATTTAAATTTTTTTCAGTTTGTAGGATCCAATTTGGTCAATTTTGGCCTTCTACTCTTCTTATTTGAAAATGTCTAAGAATTTGAGAGAGGTTTTTATTTTTCATTTAAAAAAAGAAAAAAAATACCATATTTGCCTTAGATTCCAATTCAATTTTGGAGGTTGGGTAAAAAAGCATCATTCATCTTCTTATGATATTTCTTCCCCCAAAGTTGTATTAGTTGTATTTTTTGTCTATAAATTGATCATCCAAAATTTTTATAATCTAAAATCACAACGGTCAATATTTTCCACAATTAATTCTATGCATGCTAGACAAAGTAGTCTTTAGTTTTGGATGGTTGAAATTAGAAAATATAAGTGCATCTTTGTGCAAAAAATATCAAAGTGGAATGATTCATTGATAACCTCAATTGTCAAAAAGTTGTTAGGCCTTAAGGGGCTAATCCTTATTCCTTAATCCTTTACGTTCTAGGTGCCCACTTTTTCTAATAGAAGTAAAAAAAAATGGAATTATGTGAAATTAATAAGGATTTGTTGCCCTTTGCATGTACAAAATAGTGAACATACAAGTTGTAGTGTGCTTGTCAAATTTACAATATCATGCATTTGTAAGTAGATATGACCATCTCTGGATATGCAACTCTTGTATTATAATCAAGAGGCATTGGCATTAAAACAACTTAGAGGACAACTTTTGTAAAAATTATATCAAATTGAAAGAACCAAAAAATTTAGAGATGAATTTTTTTTTAAATGAGATGTAAAAATGTTGGGCAGCATATTTACTAAAATAAAAATTACAATATATTTGAAGAATTGAAACACCTATGCATAAGTTTTTTTAACTAGTAGACTAGTTCAAGAATGTTTCAAAGAAATTCTAGAAACCTTGACCCTGTGGATTGTAGGATATTGGCGTTTGAAGTAAGGAAAAAAAGTATCTTTTTGTGCCTTGCCAAACTAGATTTCAAAACTTTGAATCTTCTTGGCTTAAAACTTTTGTACTACCAATATTGAATTTAGAATTTTTAATGGTGAAAAATATATTTGAAAGTCTAGAAAAAAAAATAACCGGAATTTTTTTTCTTTAAAAAATTGTTAAGTAGAAGTATACACAAAATTAAAGAAAAACTGAATTGTTAATAGGTCAACTATGGAATTGAAATAGAATAATTCCAATGGTGAGATTTCTTTAGCAAGCCAACTAAATCTTTTTGAACTTCTTTTTTTGATTGTAAAAATTGCATTCAAAGATAAATCCTATAAGTACTTTTGAAAATAGATGCTAAGATTGTTCAAAAGACAAGATTGTCCATAACTTTCTCATCACTAGTCCAAATAGAATGGATCTAATCTTTCCTTCGAGACAAAAAATACTTTCTATGAGAATTTGAAAATATTTATAATTTTGACTTTTTGTGATTTCTTTTTGAGCTACCCAATGAACTACACTTTGGACTTACAGTGGCACAACTTTTGCTCATGTGTACTAATTGAAATAAAAATTATATTCCTAGAAAACTAATATGTTTTTCTATTATTTTTTTAAATTCAAAAGATCACAATGAAAATTGAGACCACAGGAGCCTACCCAAAATCCATTTTGTCCCTTGAGGGAACAATGGGTCTTTAGGGGTAATATATTTTCTCAACTCATGGTAAGCTTAGTAGCTTGTAGAGAACTATTATGGCTAGACTGTGGAGAAAGATGGCCCATGCAGCAATGGTAGCACTATAGCTGAAGGAAGGAGATGAAGAAATTAGAGTGGATGTGCTTTGTATGAATTATGCCCATCTTTAATAATGAATATGAAGCACAATATTGAGGTGTTGTGTTTGGGGTTTGCCTTGGTAGAATCTATCTAGAATTTTGATCTATAGCACATGCCATTGTGTGATGAGATGGTGCACTCTTTTCCAATATTGGAGGTCTTATATAAGGAAAAGATTCTAAATATGGAATTCACTGCAATTTTCATGTATGAAGCTTGTATTTTTAGACTAATATGGTTGTGAATTACTAAAGTTTTGGTTGACAATGAAGATGTTTATATGTTGCATTGAATCCAAATACTTCCTGTTCAAATTCATATTTTTTGTTTTTAGGTTCTTCCTTCACTATTTTGCCTTTTCGGCTTTCAAATTCATATTCTTTAGCTCATGTATTAAACACGTGAAAATCTTGAATTTCTTCGAATGTCACTCAATCCCTCTGTGATAATTCAACTTTTCTTGTTGAGTTGTGACTTAGATGATGTATGCAATGGTCTTAGCAATTCAATTGTCTAATCTCCTTGGTTGTTCTCATGGTAGTATGAATGACCATCCATATAATAGTAGGGTGAAGGATGATTTTATTGGGGGTTTAGTACGATGTGATGGCATATTTAAATTGTAGCAATTGTTATGTGGGTTTGATGGTAGAAGTGAGGAATTGGCCCATTTTTAGCATTTATTTTTGAGGTATAGGTTGAGTGTGGGGTATGCACTACAGAAATAGTGTTGGTATTTGTATTTGTATTGAAGAATAATGAAGATGTGCTAAAAAAGTGCTAAGAACAGTGAAGATGTCCTTTGCTAGATACCTAGGAAGGAAATTAGATGTTAATTCAAGAGTTATGGTTGGTTGAGCATGCATAAAAGACAATTTCCATTATAGGGGTTCTCTTTTCAAGGATACCAAGGGTATAATATCTCATTTGTAAACAATGTTATGCTATTCAATTTCCTTCTTTTGATCAAAGGTACTTTAATCCTTTAATTCCTATGGATTTAAGGAACTATAACTGGTTTCCTAAGTGAGAAAAATAGAAATGATTCATAATTTGAGAAGGATTGGAAGTGAATTAGGAAATGGAGGTTGCTAATTTTTTTAATAGATAATGAATTGGAACAATTCAATATGGAAAATACAATTGCATGCAACAATTATTTGCATTTGTACATAGATATGTCTACCCATTTCTATATAATACCTCAAGATATATATAGTAAGAATTGCAAATGTGTCCTTTCTACTTCTTGAACAACATTGGTAGTGTTTTTTTTGGGAAAAATAAACACAAAGAAGGCACAAGTGTTACAAGTGAAATATGACATATAATATTGTGTATAACAATGTTTTCAGTACTTTTAGGTGTAATAGTCGACAATTGACTTTTTCCAATTCTTTTTCAATTTCTATTGTAGACACTAGCATCAAATATCCTTATGAAGCAGTGTTGATCAAGTACAAAAAAGCACAATTGAACTTTGTGTCAATTTTGAATAGAAGATTTTGTATATACCCATGTCAATTGTTTCTTACATTGAACATGTAGTTTTACACATTGAAGGTATATTTTGTAAATGTTGATTGCTCTAAATGAATCTTTTATGAATCATGAAAGCATTGTCTACCGAATCCAAAAGGTCCTCAAAGTGAATATTTTTTGAGGTTGCTACTATTACATGCTTATATTTGCACATTTTTTATACATACATGTCAACAACATTGAATGCACTATAGAAAACTCTAAATTCTTGCAATACTAACAATAGATCATCTAGTTTTTTTGCACACCCATTGTCTATGATATTCTTCAATTTGGTAGTGTTATTTATTTCACTTTGGCTGTCTTATCCTTAATAATCCCAAACCTCCTAAAAATTCTATCTATATTTTTTCTTTGACCAAAACAACTCTAGGTGTTAACCCCTAAAGTCCCCAAGTCATTTTTTAATCAAAACCACTCCAAATTGTCATTTCTATTGCAAACAACAAGAATATTTGAAAATTGTTATTCCTGTAAATTTAACCATAGGATCTTGCATTAGACTAGTACTCCAAATATGAATTTGCAGAAAAAACTTCAAAAACTTTGACATCGTAGATTGCGAGATATATTTGAATTGAAAGTGAAGAAAATAAGTTTTTTTGCACCTTATTTGATTTGATCTTTTGGCTTTGAATCTTCCACAAACCTATATTTTTTACACTATTGAGTTTGATGTTAAAAAACTTTATGTTGAAGAATTGAGTTGAAAGTTAGAGAATTTAAAAAAAAATACAACTTAATTTTTATTCTTAAGAAAATTGTTATATAGAAGTAGATACAAGATAGAAGGAAAAATAGAATCGTTAATAGTTTTAAGATGGAATTGAAATACAAAAATTTCAACAATGAGACTGTTCTAGCAAGAATACTAAACTACGTGGAACTTTTGTTTTTTGAAAAATTGTGAAAATTGAGCTCGAAAATGAATCCTGTAAGTTATTTTTTGAAGAAGATGCTTTGAGTGCATGTAAAAGAAGGAGCTCCATACCTTTCACATCACTAATCCAAATGAAATGAACCAAAAATTTCTTTGTAGACATTATAATAATCTATGAGATAAAAAAATGAAAAATTAATTTCATTTTTTGTTTTTTTTCCTTCCAAGACAAATTGCTTTGGGGGCTTAGGATGGTATAATTTTTGCTTCTAGGCATTGGTTGAAATCAATATTATATTCTTGTAAAGCTAATGTTTTTTTATATCTTTCAAAAAAGTTTCTAAAAATCATGTCAAAAATTGAGGTCACATGAGTTGCTTGAAATCCCAAGTGTTCTCCCCAAGGGTGAATGCATTTTCAATAGCCTATCAATGGAGAGGGAACATTAGTCATCTAGAATAGGAATGTTGTGCAATGTTCCCAATAAACATTGCAAATATTTTCCATACTAAACCAAGAACATAATCATGATGCAACCCATTTTTGCATACATAGCATCAATTATTGGAAATAGAGAGGTATGTTATTTTTCATAACTTGGGGTTGCTTTAGCATTATGATACCCACTAGGTAGCAAAATAGCTTGTAAGTTAGTAGACCCAATGTGTAGTTACTTTTGAGCCCCCATCATGTGGGTTAGGGAAAATTGCCCCCTATTTTGTGCCTTGTAAATTTTGTACTTCTTCAACTCTCTCATTTTGGGTCTTTGATTGCAAATATGAACTAAGATTTGGAAATTTTATTATGGGTGGTAAGTAAAAAAATTTAGTTTTTTTTTGGAGGGATAAAATAGGGGGCAATAGGGGGCAATCCTCCTTGGCACATCATGTGGCTTTACTAGTGTCTATTGGAATTTGTGTTGGTTGTTGGACTTCACTCTAAAGTGATTCTAAAATAATTAATAATCTTGAACTAGGCTTAGACCAAAACGATTATAATTAACAATAAATTGAACATTTTATGGCCTTCATGTGGAGGAAGTATTGTATGACTAAACACTTGATTGAATGATGTAAATGACTTAATTGATCTTCACTAACAATCTATAATTTTGAGGTTCTAATTAATAATGGCATATATGGGTTTGCAAATCTTTGGAAAGGAAAATTGCATAGACATTTGTCTTTCTTCATTAAATGCATTTTTTTGTCATAGCAAACTCTAAAATTTGACTCAAGGTTGCATCTGAAAATTTATGAATAAAAATTGATCAAATTAATGTCCAAGAATTATTGGCAAATTGTGACATTAGTTTTGTAGATTTGATACAATTCAATTTAACCAACATGTCTCAAAATTACACAAGCTCATTTTTTAATACAATTTGCTACTCATTAGTACAAACAACAACAACAACAACAACAACAACATAGTACATACTCAGAAGAATCAACTTGCATGGTAAATTGATCAAATAATAGTTTAACAGTTGAGATTTAGTGCATGTACCAACATTGTCCCCAAAGCACCATGTTAGAATTCCCATAGATAAGAATGGTGGCACAATGAACAATCACTTAATTTCCATTATATTGTAAAATAATAATTCCTTTCATGATTCATTTTTTAATACAATTTGCTACTCATTAGTGCAAATGACGGCAACAAGAGTATAGTACACACTCAAAAGAATTAACTTGCATGGTAAAGTAATCAAATAATAGTTTAACCTTAGAAGGACACGGGGGGTCCATGTGGAAATCATCATTTTTGAACCCATGGGAATAATTGGTATTAAAAAATCAAAAGAACTCATTCGCAGTCAAACTATTGTAGAAGATTTCCACTTCCCACCACTAATTTCAAGGATGAATAGTTGAATTTCTGTCCTACACAGGACAATGCCTTGTCATTCATCGGACACTAAACGTCCACGGCATTCTTTCTGGGTTAACAGTTGAGATTTAGTGCATGTACCGATATTGTCCCCAAAACACCAATTTATAATTCCCGTAGATAAGAATGGTGGCACATTGAACAATCACTTAAATTCCATGATACTGTAAAATAATAATTCCTTTCATGATTATGACCCGTAATTGGTAAGCAGCCCAGGGTTATTTTCCATAATTATGTTGCTCGACAAAGAAACGTCAGTTGCTTCATACAGTAGATGATGCAAATGAGGTCATTCCTAGTATAGGAGTGAGAAAAGTAGGACAGCAATCAGTAAGCATAATTCGACCTGAGATTCCAGATGGGCTGCTGGGAAGTACCAAGTTCCAGTGAAATTCTAATTTTCTATGAACATAATGAAGCAGTCTATTACGTGACCCACTCCACAGTAAACAATGAACATCAAGACATCAAGTGTCATTGATTGGTACAGCTGGACACTTCTCTGCAAAGTATAGTGACACAGAGTGAGTGAAACTCCAAACCTATTTTCCAAGATCTGTAGCCAGTGGAACTAGTCAAGGTGTGAGTAAAATGTACTCAGGAGTACTTTTCTAAACAAGGAATGACAGGAATGATCAAGAATTCTTCCAAACACTGTAACTTAGACAAGATTTGACAATTCAGCTCATTCAGTTGCTGCATCAATGTAGAGAAGGTCACAGTGGTCAACGATCTTAAGTTCTTGTACGCTCTGTTGACATAACTTAGCTACATCCCCCAACTTGATGTTGCTGGAGCACACGTCTCCATTTAAAGATAAAGGAATTCCCCAAAAGGAGGCAACATTGTCAAAAAAATTCATATCTACCTATCAATCTGTACGTAGTAGATAATTATAAGCTTGATTCTCCTCACACTAGCCAGGCACTCCACTTGTGCATACTCGCAAGTTCAGGCATGGTAGTATTGCAGCTAAGCTTTTTATAGCTGTGAGTCCTAGCTAGCTTCTACATTCCACAGCAAGCACCATCTGAGGTGGTTGGAAAACAAAGCCAGCCCTTGGGCCGAGAAAGCCCACCTGGGGGCCTCATCTATCATCACTGCAACTAACTCGATAAGTGTCCATCTAACCAAAAAAACGATCCCTAGCCATCTCCCACCTAACTTGGCTCCTCTTGCGAATCCTGCAAACTGCCTCCCACTCCCCACGACCGTAGGAATAATTGATATTAAAAAAATAAAAAGAACTCATTTGAAGTCAAACTACTGTAGAAGATCTCCACTTCCCACACTAATTTCAAGGGTGAATAGTCAAATTTCTGTCCTACACAAAAGAATGCCTTGTCATTCATCGGACACTGCAGCGTCCTTTCTGAGTTAACAATTGAGATTTATCGATGCAAACGGAGGGCATTCCTAATATAGGAGTGAGAAAAGTAGGACAGCAATTAGGCGTAATTCGACCTGAGATTCCAGACGGGCTACTGGGAAAGTGGGAAGTACCAAGTTCTAATGAAATTCTAATATTCTATGAACATATTGAAGCAGTCTATTACGTGACCCACTCCACAGTAAACAGTGACCATCAAGCGTCATTGATTGGTACAGCTGGACACTTCTCTGCAAAGTATAGTGGCACAGAGTGAGTGAAACTCCAAACCTATTTTCCAAGATCTGTAGCCAGTGCGAACTAGGCTAGTCAAGGTGTGAGTAAAATGTATTCCGGAGTACTTTTCTAAACAAGGAATTATCGAGAATCCTTCCAAACACTGTAGACAAGATTTGACAATTCAGCTCATTCAGTTGCTGCAACAATGTAGAGAATGTCACAGTGGTCAATGATAGAAAGTTTTTGTAGGCTCTGCTGACATAACCTAGCTACGTACATCCCCCAACTTGATGTTGCTGGAGCACACGTCTCCCTTTAAAAATTAAAGGAATCCCCCACAAAGAGGCAACAATGTCAAAAAAATTATGTATCTCTCTACCAATCTGTACAAGGAGGCAATAGTGTCAAAAAATTATGTATCTCTACCAATCTGTATAAGGAGGCAACAATGTCAAAAAATTATGTATCTCTACCAATCTACACAAGGCGGCAACAATGTCAAAAAATTATGTATTTCTCTACCAATCTGTACAAGGAGACAATAGTGTCAAAAAATTATGTATCTCTCTACCAATCTGTACAAGGAGGCAACAAAGTCTTAAAATTATGTATCTCTCTACCAATCTGTACAAGAAGACAACAATGTCAAAAAATTATGTACTTCTCTACCAATCTGTGCAAGGAGGCAATAGTGTCAAAAAATTATGTATCTCTCTACCAATTTGTACGCAGTAGATAATTATAAGCTTGATTCTCCTCACATTAGCCAGGCACTCCACTTGTGCATACTCCCTCCAGTTCAAGCATGGTAGTATTGCAGCTAAGCTTTTTAGCTGTGAGTCCTAGCTAGCTTCTACATTCCACAGCAAGCACCATCACCATCTGAGGTGGTTGGAAAACAAAGCTAGCCCTTGGGCCCAAGAAAGCCCACCTGGGAGGCCTCATCTATCATCACTGCAAATAACACTCATTCCGTGTCCATCTAACGATCCCTAGAAGTCTCCCACCTAACTTGGCTCCTCTTGCAAATCCTGCAAACCGCCTCCCACTCCCCACGACCGTAGTCAATCAACGCCAACCAAATACACCGCTGCATGAGCTTGGCAGGAAGCCACCTGATGTCTTTGAATGCGGCACTGTTCCGCTCAATCCACACTCCACAGCATCCACAATAGCATCTGTATTGAATATTTGCTGGAAACTGAGTGCTGCAAGAGGATTGACGAAGTGCTTTCAGAATGAGTATTAATTATTTTCTACCCACTATTTTAATTGTGGAATTTGATTCTGAAATGGATTTCCTCAAAAAGCTGGGCCTGCCGTAGGCTCTCGGTGTCTTCCTATGTCTTGTGTGTGACAATTTCTGGATTTGGGGACATACTTGGTGATGATTATTTGTTTTCTTTCACATGGATTTGGGCATGACCTGGTTGTGGAGTTGCTCTAGCCCCTAAACAACAGAGGCACAATTTCGGGTAGAAGTTGTGACAAAATGCCACTTTAGGGTACTGCAGAAAAAGAAAAAGAAGAAGAAGAAAAGAAATCTTTTTCAAAATTTAACCGTACAAATTTGTACTAAACTACTATGGGAATGCTTGGAAAAATTTCCAAAATTTCTAGCTAGATTGAAAGATTGTAACGTTTGAAGTTAGAAGGAAAGGTTTTCTTTGGACCTTGCGGCCTTGCCCAACAGGGTCAACAAAACTTAAATCCTCCTAGTGTGAGATTTTTAAACTACATATGGTGTTTTATTCACATTTTCACATTGTATCATATGAGTTACATACTTGTGAAATTTCAGAATTAGAGGAGTTTTGCACATGATACTAAAAATTGTGTGGGTTGCCCAAAAAATTCAAAGCAACATAAATTTTGATCTAGACATCCAATCATAAAAAATTGTATTCCCACTAGGGGGTACATATTTATACATTGTGTCAAAGTTTTGTAAACATCCTACCAATGTTGACTTCATGCACAACTACCTAAGATCTCTTGTATATGTTGAATGGTCACTTGGTCTTGTATGGGCTAGCTTGTTTTAATATTTGTTGAACACTTAAAATACTACTAGAGTATTAACAAAGTGTTTTCCAATTGAGTATTTCTACTCACTGTTTGTAGAATTTTTTTAGTAGATTTAAAGTAGATGCCACCCATTCCTATCCATGTATCACCACTAATGCACAATAGACTCCCTTTATAGTGTCCCCCAAAAGTACCATTAAACTGTCCCCATGCTTAATTGTAGTTGGTGGGTTGCTAATTTTTCTAGATTTTGGTGTCAAAACCAAGGTAATTCAACTAGAGTGCAATTTAGGGTGCCCTAGAGAGTTCTACTTTGAAAATTCATAGAAATTAGATGCCTTATTAAAAAAAATTATTTTATTTTAAAAAAATTCATGATTTTCAATTGCTAATAATGCAAAAATATTTTATCTTGAAAAAGGTGCCTCCAACTTAAATGGACAGTTTTAGGTGTTTCCACCTTATTGGAATAAGGTAAAACATCCCATTATGGACGAAACATGGGGTTTGCCCTCTTGTCATTTCTGAAATCTTCTACTATTTTTTTCAGAGAAAGTCAAGTGATAGAAATGGCGAGAGCATTTGAAACTATATTTTTTTGACAAAGTGTGAATTTGTTATGAATTTTTGAAGTGTTTAGCCTAACACGGCCTAAAAGAGTTTGTAGACTACCCCAAAACCATCCAAAACTTATCCATAACACTCATCTTACTCACCTATTGCAGTCACAATATTTTCTATTATAGAAGACCTGAAAAAGACACTTCTTGCAATGAACTAACACTAAGAAATTGAAAGTTTCTATTGTAGTCAGTTGGTCACTAATCACTCCATTCCAATTAGTTAAGACATTGAATGTGGGCCAAATCTCAATGACTAAAAGAAAAACATAATGAGGTTATTCTTAGGAGTCCGCAATGGGTAAAAGGCCCGTAATGGATTGTTTTACCTTAACCCCACAACAACGAAACTAAAGGCGCATTTACATGCTGGCCTGGTGGGAAAGCTTTAAACTAATTCAAGCAATAAGACGAAACAAGTCGAAATAGACTCAACCAATTGTCTTGCCGGGATGGGCAAGCGGGAAAGGAGGAGTTGAAGTTTCACCGATATCGGTGGACAACTCCATTGGTGGAGACTAGTCACTCTTGAGAGAATCTACTACGTGTTGATTTCTTATTGTATTCCTCTACACCCACCAGGTCCTCATGAAAGTGCAATTGCAATATTCGCCTGTAGCACTCCCAGTGAAGCTTCCTTGCCCACCGATACATGTAAGGAGGCCCTAAAGGAGAGTACTCTTAGAGCAACCCCACGGCAGCCGCGCCAAGCAGGGGCGCTAAGTGTGCGTTTGGTGTGGCTGTTGAAGAGCCCGGGTCTGACTGCACCAGTGATGCCCCACGGTGGAAGCGCCATTGGCACACGCCAACTGTGAGTTGCACGCAGCCCAAAAAACTGATGTGGGTGGGGCTCAATCGCCCTCCACTCACACCTCCTCCCCTGCTGGCCATTTCCGACAATGCTGGATAACGATGATAGAAATCCGTTTAATGTGGCAACAGTGCGGTCGTCAGACCCTTGGCGCGCCACGCCCAAGTTGCACCATTTGGCAGTGCCCGCCCCAGAAATTGGCGTGGCCGACCGGTTTTCCCCGTGTGGCGTGCCTGCCGTGGGGGAAGAAACCTAGCCCGTGCCCGCCCACTGCCCGTGTTTGGGCCCTTGGCGCCCTGCCGTGGGGTTGCTCTTACTCCATGACATAATGACTTTCGCTCTGCAACTGACGACAGTCCCTTCATCTAAGAAAATGGGAAATTACACATCATTCATGTACAGAAACAGGAATTACAGTTCCAATCACTGGCCCAGGGACAACCCACCACGTCCCCGTAAGCAAAGCGACAGCACGTCCAAATGGGACCCCACTCCAGCGGCCCACCCACACCGAGCAGGAAACGCGCGCTAAGATTCAGTGGAAACGATTCCTCGCACAAAAGTTGAAAGTTCTACCGACAGCACATCGAAGTGGGACCCCACTCCACCCACACCGGCAGGACACTAAATCCTGCAATCGAAGCGGGTTCCGCAGGGGCATTTTGTGTTTTACTCGGGGGTAAAAGTAAAACCTGCCCCCTATTTTGAGCCGTGCCTAGGGTATGTTCTCGACCTTTCCAAGTTAATTTGGGGTCTCTGATTGCAAATATGAATTCAGAATTTGCAAAAAAAATTATGTGCAAAAAATAAAAAATTCCTGCGTTTTCCCCATGGTAAATCTGGCCCCTACGGGGCTCACTTCGATTGCAGGATTTAGTGTCCTCCCCCACACCGAGCGAGCTCCTAAAATTCCTCCTGAAAGATCCGATTGTTGTCGACCGCGTGTCGAAATGGGACTCCACCAGCACCGAGCGCCTAAGATCATCGCCAAAGATTCAAAGGTTGCCGAGCATCTTGTCTAGCCTACATAAGACCCCTCCAGGCTCATCCTCGATCACTAATAAGGGCACGCTTACATGCCTGGCCCGGTGGGCAAACTTTGTACTAATTCAAGCAATAAGACAAAACAAGCCAAAATAGGTTCAACCGATTGTCTTGCCGGGGTGGGCAAGCAGGAAAGGAGGAGTTGAAGTTTCACTGATATCGGTGGACAATTCCATTGGTGGAGACTAGTCACTCATGAGAAAACCTACTACGTGTCGATTTCTTAATGTATTCCTCTCCACCCACCGGGTCCACATAAAAGTGCAATTGCAATATTCAACTGTAGCACTCCCTGTGAAGCTTCCCCACCCACAGATACATATAAGGAGGCCTAAGCCTGGTTTCCTCATCTTTCCCTCTTCCCTGTGGTCATCTCGAGTGTCCACCGTGCAATTGCCTTTCAGTGTTGGTTGCCGCAGTCACCGAGGGATAATGGTGATGGACGCGTGTTTGCAGTAGAAGGTGTGTTGCTACGGTGACTGGAGGTTTAATTCCAAATTTGGAATCCCTGGCATTGAGATCGATCGGTGGGCTGGTCAGTAGACTCTCAGTGTCCCCCGATTTCTTGTGCGTGTCGATATTTGGATTTGGGCATGTTTGGTGATGATTATTCGTTTTCTATCCCATGGATTTGGGCATGGTCTGGTTGTTGAGTTGCGCTAACTATCTTCGATGTTTGAGACATTGAGCGCTGCCAGAGCATGTTTTGGCAAATTAAGAGCTTCCGCACCGTGACACGGGAAATTTGACTTGTGGAATGTCTCATTCTAGGCTCTACAAATCTCTTTGTTGATTCTCCGTGTCAAGTCCTCACTCCGAGCCGGAATATCCAAGACATGTGGGTTACTATTCATGAATTCAAGGCTACTATTCATGCCACCATGATCGCTTGTCCAAATAGTTGTTGGAATGGTGAGATCTCAACAGTGAATCCGAAATTGGGGGACACAAAAAGGGTGATGGGCAACACTGGAGGATTCCGTGCCAAAGTCATAGTGTGGCAAGCCTGGGCTTTTCTATTCTATCGGCAAGCAAACAGCGTGGTAGAAAAAAGAGCCCGGACCTGACCACTTGCCTTCCGGCTAGCTTTTCTGCGTCACAGTGTCTAAGTGATTTCAAATCAAGTATTCCCCATCCTTATGGAATTCCAGCATGTGAAAAATTTGCTAACATAGCTGGTACTGCCATTAATAATAGTGGCCCTCAATTCCTTGTGTGTGTATGTGTGTCGATTTCTGGATTTGAGTATGATGGGTGACGTAATCTTGATTTCAGATAAAAGAAGGCGAATCGTTTCATCACATGGCGCAAGCAAATGCTGCAGGGGGGGCAGGCCAAGGACTAGTTGCACAGCAGCCCGGCGAGGTCCCCAACGCGGACAATGGGCCACCACCAGCAGCACCACCACCTGCGGCGGCAGTCCAGCAGGTTGCTGATGGGGCGGTCGTCGTGGCAAATCCAGTCATCGCTAATCTGGCGGGAGCGCTGCCACCTCCGCCCCCGCGTTTTGATATTGGAGCTGCTCTCCTGATGAGTCCCCTGCCGACACTGAACGACATTCGTTATTACATTCATCCCAAGATCAATTGAGTGATGAAAACAGAACAGTGGATGAAATTTGGTACTCTGTTAGCGGGCCAAGGATGTCATCACGCTTGGAGAGGATGAAGGAGAGTGAAGAGTTTAGTTTCTTAGGGCAATGTATACGTCCTAGATATGTTGGGTTGAATATGTGATTACAATGAACTTAGTAAGCAATAGTTTTAGCTCTAGACAATATGTTTGAAAGTGAGTGTTGAAATTTTTTTCATGTGGTTTTGTAATAAGGATTTGTGTTTCTATGTTTTTATTGGGAGCATCTTGTTTATTTGGGCTGAAATTCAAAAAAAATCATTGTAGTGTGTTCCCAAGAGTATGCTTAGATGTTGTTTGTGGTGACCGATGTTTGCATCCCTTGTGACTTACATGAATGTTATTTGAAGATTTGGCAATATAACCTTGTTATTACCTTTCTCCTTTCTTTTTTAATCCTTCATCTTTGAATGTCTCATGTGACAATGGCAATGACACTATAGTTGGAGGAAAATGAAGAATTAAAAATGAATGTGCTCTGTATGAAATGATGGCAACATGTACTAGTGAATATGATGCACGATGTCAAAGTGTTGTGTCTAGGACTTATCTTGGTGGATTTAGAATTTTTTTCTTGTGTGTAAATCCATAATAGGAAGTGAAGTGATTGTTTTAGGCCTTCATGTTGCAACCATGTTAGAAAATATCACGACCACTTTATGTGAGTAAGATGATCATTATGAATATACTTTTTGTTGACTTCGGAGTCTGTACTGTACAGACCCTCAATTTGGTCCAATTGGACGGCACATTTCAAATGCTCTCCCCATTCCTCACATTTGAATTTACTTGGAAAGCAAATTAAAAAATTTCAACAGGGTTAATAAGCAGTCATTCATCAGAAAAGTTGGGCTAGATTGTTTTGATGCCATTTTGACACCAAAGGCAGCATACAGGTCATTTTAGTGTCATTTTATCCATACTAGGTTGGTATGGAGGTTGGCACCAAATTAACATAATTGCACTTCAATGCACCACTGTGGCACCATGTTCACATGCTTTGAAGTTCCTGATGTTCTGCCTGCCTGTCATTGGTTAGTTTTCCTTATAGCCCACAACCAGGGCTTTAGCAACACCAAATCTCCCTGCCACTGTAAAAGAAGTGCCAAATGAAAGAAGTGAAAAAAAATTAGAAAATAAGTGTGTGTATTGTAAATGAAAAATACGTTAAGTAACAGGGCAAAATCAAACACCGTGGGGTTAATAAGTTATTTGGAGGGGGTGAACCTTGAGAAAAAAAAGTCGGGAGCCAAGTCAAAGTGGGAGTGCCGTCATTCTACGTCAGAGGTGGGATTCAAACAATTGATTATACTCGGGGTGTGGAGCAGCCTTTTTTTTGGCACCATGGAGCCAGATTGCACCATTTCAGAATGAATGTCTACTTTTCACCACAAAAAAAGTAGTCTTTTTTTGTCAGAAATTTTCCATTTCTATTTAAAATGTGGATGAATTCGTCAAATTTGGATGAAAAAGTGTATGAATATGATTGAAAAGTATTTTTTGGTCCAAAAGATGAATGAATGTAAAAATACAATACTTCACCAAATTTTAAGTAATTGCTATCCTAGCACTTTCTTGAAAAGTAAAAAAAAGGGCTAGTGTGGAGTGAATAATCTAGGTTGGTGGGGGAATGTGATAGATAGTCAAGGTAAAAAAAAAGATGGGGAATCTAAGTTGGTCAGTATCAACTAACCAAGGTATACCATCCTATGACAAATAGAACAAAAGGGGGGAGTTCGCATGTGAGAGTAGATTCTATGAGCCCATAAGCCTAGGAATCTATTTTATAAACACTTTCTATGGTTATAGGTGTCTACGTTATAAGTACCTATGCTATAAACTCTTTCCATGTTATAGTGTATCTCTATTGTAAGTACATATGTTATAAACACTCCTTCAAATGGTTGTAGGTATCTTTGCGCTCAAACATTAGCATCGTTGATAGAACGAGTGGTTTACCTTGTTGCCATTAGCAAAAAAAATCTGATTTTTTTCCATACAAAGACAAGTGTGAGAAATGAAGAGAAAAAATGGAATTTTTTTTGACAAAGTATGAATTTGTTAGGAGTTTTTGAAATTTGTTGCCCAATTGGCCTAAAGGAGTCTCTAGACTACCCCCAAACCAACAAAAAGGGTATTCATAAAGGTCAACTTACCACCTAAAGCAATCACAATATTTCTTAACGTAGGCACAACATAAAGGAATAAAAAGAAAAATCTCTTCTTGCAATTAATTTACACTAAAAGGTAGAAGTTCTGAAAGTGGTCACTAAGAATTCCATCCCCATCCCCCAAGGCACTGATTTTGGCTACAAACCAACCTAATATAATCCTAATTACATTTATAAGAAAAAGAATGTCATGGATTGATGTGTAATCACACTTGTTAGAAAAATATGTTAGAGGTTGATGTAAGACTCTAATTGGTCATTCCCTAGGTGCATTTTATGGGTGGTTTGCATGTCAAAGGCTGTTTTATCTTAGTAAGCCCTGTGTCATTGCTATAGTATAATAAAATAAAAATAAAAATAATTTTCTAATTTTTCTATCTATAAAATATTCAAACTTCAAGATCTTTTCTACTGTTTCAAAGATCCTCCTCTTTGAATAGTGTAGGTATTTTTGGTCTTGGTAAAAATCTTCATGAGAAGTAAAAATTTATAGTATGTTCAAATCAATTATTGAGTTTACATTGAATGTCATTGTTGGTATAGGGAATTGAAGTTAATGAAGTGTAGTTTCTACTACAACTTGAAATTTTTTAAAACTTCCTAAATTTGAATTCCTTGGAAATTTCAACTTTGGGCCTATAATCATGGTCCCGTATTTTCTAATTATAAGGATATGATAAATATATTTGATTCATGATATTTTAAACAATTATTCACACCCATGATAAAATATCCATATTTTAAAAGCCTATTTTGTGTTTGATATGATTTTTCTTCATTTTCTTCTCATAAATTCTTAGTAATTTCAATTGTAATACTCTTTGTTTTAAGTTAATCCTTGAGAGATATTGAAAGGTTTAAGCCAATTCCTATCATCTCAATTTCTGTCATGAGGTCTTGAAACATTTTTTGAGATAAGAGGATAGATAAACTGTCTAGGTATATATATATATAAAATTTCAATCAGTGTAAAGGAATGAAAGTTATGCCATACAAAGGTCAGAACAGTCAAGTGCAAGCAATCAAAAAAAATTCAAAAATTTCAATATTTAATTCTTATAGATTACATTTTTGTCTTTATAGAAAGACTATAAACTATATTTGATTCATTCCATCTAAATTCATAATGTGAAAGTTACAGAGTATTCTATTTTGTGGGCAATCCTAGCATCTTCTTAACCCTTAAATGCGAGACTGGTGACCATAGAAATCATGTTTTTTGGAACCATGTGACATCATCCACTTTTTAAAAACCAAAAATATTCATTGAGAGTCAAACTATTGTAGAAGATCTCCACTTTCCACCCCTAATTCCGAGGATGAATGATTGCACTTCTGTCCTACACTAGAGAATTCCTTGTCATTCATTGGACAAAAAACATCCACTGTCGTTTATGGATTAACCCCTCAAGGCCCAAAGAGCTTGTTTTGGGCCTCTCACCTATTCCACACATCAAAGTTATAACTTCATTTTCCTACATTCTAAGAAGTATATCTAAGTGAATTTTATATTATGATGTTCATATTGAATGGGAAAGTTCAAAAGTACAATTGACATCATGTAATAAGCTTGATGTACCATGCATACTATCAAACAAAGATCAAACTTGTGAAAAAGTATAGAAATTGCTTGGGCCTTTAGGGGTTAAGTAAGATGATCATTATGAATAGACTTTTTATTGGTTTTGGGGTAGTCTAGAGATATTTTTGGTCCATTGGGGTGGCACACTTCAAAAATTCATAAAAAATTATGACTTTGCCAAAAAAAATCCAACTACTCTCCCATTTCTCACATTTTCCTTTATATGGAAATTAAGTTAAAAAACTTTCAAGTTTCAACAATGCCAAAAGTGCAGACCACTATTATTCTGCCTGTGGTGGGTTGGTTTACTTTATTACCTGGAGACGCGGAATCAAATCAGAGCCAGAATGGGTGGCCAGTGGCCACCACCTATTGTAAGGTAGGAAGGAGGTCCATAAAGCGCTCATCTAAGAGCTGAAACCAGAATTTGTGGAGGTAAAACTTTTTGAAATATTTTTCAGTAAATTTTCCTTGAAAGACAAATGGAATTGGCATCTAACCCCAGTCGTTTCATATTTTTTGGAGTTTTGTAGTATTAGTTCTAAATGTTTGAAGTTGAAATGGCATAGGGTTCTAAAATCGACTACCTCTGTAAGTGTACACTATTTGTATATCATTGGTACAATGAAAAAGTAACATGTTTAAATAGTTTACATTTATAGAGGTGGGCGATTTTAGAGCCTGAGCACTTTTAGAACATCCTACCTTAGTACCCTAGTTTTTTCCTTCTTTCTTTCTTTTTCCCTTCCTTCCTTGTTTTTTAATCCTTAATGATCCAAATGACCATTTTTTTGGTTGCTACCACTTTTTTTTGGAGCTATTGGTCATAAATTTTGAGTTTTTTTGTTAACAAAAATTATTTCTAAATAATAGACTACATTATCCAATGGCAAGTAGTTTCTTCAAATTTTAAGTCAAATTCCGCCTTGTGAAATTTTTTAAAATTAAATGGTGTAGTGTAGTTTACAGCTCATGTTTTTTGGTTCAATTTGGACTTTGACTAAAAAGTTTGTCAACCCATGTGATTGTTGCCCACCTCAAAAAGGTCACATCAAAGAAGTTCAAGGAAAAGACAAGTGTGCTCGTTCTTGTTTTTCTTACAAACACTACTCTCCTTTCAATGACCATTAGGCATTGCAAGCTCCACCTAAAATTGCAAAAGGACTAGACTGTTGTGAAATTTTAGATGGGCATTCTCAACTCTCTTGTCTTTCACTAAGCACAAAAAGATCATCATTTCAAGATATTCTTACTAAGATATATTCCTTCAAAGTGTGTTGCCCTTTTTTTTCATTAACCCTAATAAAATTGCAAACTTAAATATCTACTAAACTATTTGGTCAAATAATTTGAAATTTTTAGAGGTGCTCAATTACAATGTGAACTACAAGATCCTATGGTTACATTCTATCCAATCCCAAGAAAAAACTAAGCAAACAAATTGCTGAAGTTCTTGGCCAATAATGCTAGGGCATGAGTGAAGAGACACGAGCCTATGAGCCTTGAATCTAGTTGTGGGTATATACCTACAATCATTTGAAGGTGTTTATAACATATATACTTATATAATATATTAAGTACCTTATAACATAGAAAAAGTCTAAGATAGTTAACTATAACATAAAAAGAGGTTATAACATGGGTGCCTATTATATAAGCACCTATAACTATAGAAGGTTATATAATATAGACTCCTAAACTCATGGACTTATAGATTCTATGTTTGCATACTAACACTTTGTATTCTTGGCAATTTTTGGCCTAGTTTGAAAGTATACTCCCTTTGGATCATTAGAGGTTAACCCCTAAAGTTCTAGGACTATGTTTTCACTAAGAATGCTTCAAAACTGCCATTTTTAGTACAAGTGTCAAATTTTTGAAAAAAACCTTTTTTTTTATACAGTTAACTATAGGATCCTGTAGTATACTAACTTGAGAGCATGTGGTAAAAATTTCAAAAATTTCCACTGCATGGATTGCAAGATATAAGCATTTAAATTCACTGAAATCATTTTTTGGGCCCTGCAAAAAATAGGGCAAATGCACTTCACAAACTCACTTTTCTATGAAAAAATGTCCGAAATGGTGGTGCTTCTTTGGATTCTTTTTCTTAGAAAAGTTGGCCATATGCTTGAAAAATTTTAGATCATTTGGAATTGTACAACATATAGGAAAAAAATAGTAAGTAGATAGTAGTAGAGAATGATTCAAAATACTAAATTGTTAAGAATTTAATTATGGAATTGAAAAACACCAATCCCAATGGTTGAAATGTTATAATAAACAATCTGCATCGTATATTTTTATTTTTTTCAAAAAATATTGAAAATTGAGTAAGATAAAGGACTTTGAAGTTTATTTTAGAGTAGAGAATCCATAACTGCCCACAAACAAAAAATCCTCATAACTTTTGACTCCTTGATCAAAATGGAATGATTCAAAGCTTTCCAAGTATATATAACTTTAGAAAACCAATTTCAAATTTCAGTTTTTGAAAAAAGTGATTTTTTCTAATCTGCCCAGACTGTCCATTTACAAAAAGAAGTAACATATTAGGCCATAATTTTTTACTTGTATTTCCAAATGTCATGAGATTTAGTGCATCTCAAAGATATTCCTCATCCCCACCTTCAATTAAAATTTGGGTCAAAAATATGGAAATCTCTAGCCACACGTACCTGCCCAAAATTGCTATATAGCCAAAAAAACGCAGGTTGGTCTTTTAGGGGTTAATCCTTACAAGATGAGTTGGTCATTGTGGAAATCATCTATTTTGGTATTGTGTGAATTGTTGGCTTAAAAAAATGCAAAAGCACTCATTGGAAGTCAAACTATTGTAGAAGACCTCCCCTTTTTACACAAAATTTGGAGGGTGGATAGTTGCACTTCTTTGTCATTCATCCACCAATAATCGCCCATAGCTTCATTTAAGGGTTAAGGGAGCCCTAAATGCATTAGGAAATAGGAATAAATTCTAACTACCTCATTTGCGAGTTGTAAGAGAATGCATTAATTGCCAAAGAATTGGCAATTGCGAGGCAACAAGCTTAAATGAACCTATGTCAATAAGATAGGAACACCTAAAACGGACAAGAGTCGTTCACAAACACCTAAAAAACAACCTAAATCCAAGGGCTTGTGGACCCCAAGTAGACAAGTGGGGTTTGAAGAAGTTGTCGTTCTTTCAAGAAGTAACTGATTACCCACACTTGATTCAAGTTTAGAGTGTGTCCCTTTTGGGTGTTTCCGTGCCCGCTTTGGAGTTAGTCTAGTGTCCAAAATAGGTGCATCTAGGAAGTTGTTTTAAAAAATTCGTATAATATTCATACAAGCTTGGAAAAATATGAAACTAATTTTCTTGGTTTCCTAAACCATTTCCTACTCGCAAACAACATTTTTTTTGCACAGACCTTCACGATCACGTCATCTCTAATAAGTGTCCATTTTAGGTGTTCCTACCTTAGTAATAGCATCTCCACCGAGGCATGCCATACTGCCTTGGCAAAGGGTTTGGCGTGCCTGGAAGCTTTTGGTAGACCCACTAGTTGCAGCCTGAAGCGTTTATTAACGTAGGCCACAGGGAATTTGTATTGCTACGTTCCATCTTCCAATGTCTCACTTGTTTGACTTCTGGCCTGGTATTGACGAAAAGAAGTGCTTGGTCATATTTTCGATGGAGGTGGTCACTAACCCCTAAAGGTATTTGACTATGTTTTCATCAAAAACGTTCCAAAACTGTCATCTCTAGTACAAGTACCAAATTTTAGAAAAAATACAATTTTGGACAAATGTAACCATAGGATCTTGTAGTACACTAGTTTGGGAAGATGTGGAAAAAATTTCAGAAATTTCTACCGTTTGGATTGCAAGATATTAGCATTTGAAGTGACAAAAAGCCATTTTTGGGCCTGCGAAAATCCGGGCAGCTGCATTTCACAAGGTCAGATCATTATGAAAAAATGTCCAAAATGGTTGTAACTCTTTGGATTCATTCTCCAAGTCATGTTGGCTACATTCTTGAAAAATTTTAGATCATTTGGAATTGTGAAACATATAGGAAAAAAATAGTAAGTTGAAAGAAATAGAGAATGATTCAAAATACTAAATTGTTAATAATTTCTTTATGGAATTGAAAAATGCCAATCCCAATGGTGAAATTGTTGTAATAAACAATCTACACCTCACATTTTTATTTTTTCCAAAAATATTAAAAATTGAGTGAAATAAAGGTCTTCAAAGTTTATTTTAGAGTAGAGATTCCATTACTACCCACAAACTACCCACAAACTACCCACAACTAAAACTCTTCATAACTTTCATCTCACGAATCAAAATGGAATGATTCAAAGCTTTCCATGTATATATAAATCAGGAAAATAAATTTCAAATTTTTATTTTAAAAAAAAGTGATTTTTAAAGAAGTTTTTTTTGCTGCCCGGGTTGCTCGCAGAGCAATGAAAACAACATATCATACAATAACTTTTTAACCATGTATTCCAAAGTTATGAAAATTGTTGGGTCTTAAAGCTACTCCTCGGGCACATGTTGTGTGAAAATTTCAAAGAAAAAAAATAAAAATTCCATTTGTAGTGACTTGCCCGAAATTGCTATGTTGCCAAAAGACACTATTTGGTCCTTTAGGGGTTAAGTCCAGCCCTGCATTCATTTCGTTGGCATATTTAATTGAATGAGAGGGTCCAAGGCTGAGTTATATAGAGGGTGGGTGCTAAATCTTGCAATCGAAGTGGGGCCCACGCTGACGTGGTGCACGGGCTCCACCCTGATTCCTAGTGACCATCACAGGGCTTGGCCCACCCGCTCCTAATGACTTGACGCTTGACATTGCAAACCGCGCCCGGTGCGCCCTTGACGGGGTAGAGAGTGACGGAGATGGAAGCAAAACGTAGGATGACGGAGGTGGAGTCCAGAGCAAGGTTGCTAGCATGTGAGCCTGTGAGCAGGAAGTTTTTTTGCAAGGTAAAATGACTCAAGGACCTATGACCGTGGACATAAGAAAGTAAAAAGTGCATAGAATGTAGAGTTTATTTTTCAAAGTTTGAAGCTCTTACACTTTTTTTTAATTCTAGGGTTTTCCCATAACAAAATATATTCAAAATAGATGAAATTCATATAATAAAAAATAAAAATGAGAATAATGCACGTCCAAAATATAGCCATAAAACACACAAATCCAATCATAATACCAATCAACAAACAATAGCATGACACATGAGATATGTCAATCTCATGAGTCTAAGAGGCTGTGGACTCGGTCAAGGAATCTGATGTATCGGACAAGCCCGAAGACTCTCTACCCTCAGACGCAGATCCATCTATGAACTGTAAGACATTTAGAGCATAAGTGTCTTTACGGCATTTTGGTTTGGAGCAACCGAAATCCGCAAAGGCCGTTGCCATCTGTTGTGCATAAAGAGGAAGGGCGTAAGTCTTCTCCGGACTGAATAGAAGACTTTGTTTCTTCATGCTAGCATCTGCTAACATCAATCCTGGATGACTGCAGACAAAAAGGGCACCATGTTAGAGTTTTGTTACATGGACGTCACCATATAAAGAAAAAATTAAAAGAGTGCCAACTTACTTACTAAATTTTCCCTTCCGAGTGAATTTTCGAGGCACCATGGGCATTTCATCCGGATCTTGAGAAACTGCATTTGGTGGTGGGGGAGGTGTCACCACCTTCGCCATGGTAGACTTCTGCATGGGTTTCAAGATGGCATCGAAAATGTCCTTGTGCTCCTCCAAGGCCACAATGTGGCGGCCCATTCCATGACAAGCGATAATGGATGCACCTGGAGGCAAGGAAATTCAAGTACATTAGTTGAGAAATGAAAGTTGTAGAATGATTACAATGAAACCTAGAGATGGTAGAGTGGATGAATTGAATCCTGACCTGTGGATGCAGTGCAGTCAAGAATCACATCTCCTTCGACGCTCGTAGCTTCAAGGAGGATTTGAAAGAACCTTGGATCTTTTTCGCAAGCCCTGCGCCAAGGCTTTCCATCATTCATGGCCATGTCATCCGGGTGGGTGTAGTTCATGACCATGTCGTCCCATGCAATGTCGACACCAGCCTTAACCATCGTGGTCGTGCGTTTGAAAGAGAAATTGGATTTCCCTTTCGCGCCTAAGTCCTTCACTACAAGGGTGATTCCAAACTTTTGCGTCTATACAAGCATCCAAGACAGGTGTAGAATTATGAGAAATGAGAAGAATGTAATGCACTTTGAAGTTCTTTTAGAAGTTTGAGGAAGCAAATGAAATTTACCGTCTTTGTTTTGTCTATAGCTGAGGTCAAGTGCATGCGGTTCATCCCCATCCACTCCTTCTTTAGCATATTGTATGTTTCACACAATCCTGCAATATCCGACTTTGCTTTGGCACTCCACGAATGAAATACAATGACGCAGCCGTGCTCTTGGAGATGATTGGAAGTAAAGCTAAATGCCGATTGCAGAGCCTCATCTCCCACGTCCTTGTTCCATTCCGGCACCCCATCTGGTGGGGAAGACAGCCCTAGCACGGGCAAGTTCTCCGGACAGTCGAAGAACATGACGTCCACCCCTGGCCTAGCTTTAGGGACACCATGGAACATGGATGGTTTCCCCACTGACACTTGCCAACAAATCGTGCATCCAATTATGATGAGAAATAAACTCAAACTACAATAATTTGAATGAGAACTTAGATCCACAATTTCAAATTCAAATGAAAACTACACACCTTGTTGAAGAAGTCCAAGACTTCTCTGTAGCATGTCTTTCTCTTGGACTCCATGTCATCAACGAGGTGATCAATAGAGATGTTGAGAATGAGATTCTCAGACTTAGAGAGCTCATCTTCAATGAGGACAATCGCTTTGGTCACATGAGTGATGACCTCTTCCGTGAGTTGAGAGAGAGTGGCCTTCCTCTTCACTCCACTCTATGATTTGACTTGCATCTCTGAGCCTTGATCCACTGTTGATGAATCTGGAACTTGGCCTCTAGCCTTGGCCTTCTTCTTGCCTTTTGTCTTGGCCTTTTCTTCCTTGTCCTTGTCCTTCTCCGCCAGCTTGGCAAGTCTCTCCGCTTCCTTCTTCTCCTTGGCGGTGAGAAGGACTTGGAACCAGGCCTCTTTTTTTCGGTCATTGGCTTCCCTCCTTGCGATGGCCTTCCTCCTTTGTGTGTCCATCATTCCCGCAAACTCATCCACATCCAAATCGATGGCGCCCTTGCCATCCAAAGATGCCCGTAGCTGCACCTCTGATGGATGAGTGAATGCTGGTGCGCAATCCAAGTACCACGCTCCTCCACTAAGGTGAGCCGTGGTGAATGTGCGCAACTGGTTTGCTGAGAACATGCCATCCCCTAAGCTGCGGTCCAACCATGACGCGAGGAAGGGAGGCAGGTCCTTCCTTTCGATGGCACCCTTCGCTTCAAGCTCATACTTGAAGTAGCTGTAGATAATAAGAAACAATCAATAGAGGTATGTAAAGAATGAAGATCAAATGAAGAACGAGGCATACTTTGTCATCTGACGGGAAGACCATTTTAAAAATCAAAGAATGATGTAGACTACACAAACATACCGGTAGAGGATCCTCCTAACCACCAAGTTAGACCCCTCGGAATTCAAGAAGGAGTCCCCCTTCTTGAAGTAGTTTCCTCCTTTAAGATAAGGATGGAATCCTTGGTCCTAGATCTTCCTCCTCCATCCCTCAATGTACTCTTGCAATGTCTCTGGCTGTAGTAGGACATTCATGTTGATCTTGATGTTGTCTTGTCTGACAACAACTTCGAAGTACTCCACTGTTGCATCCTCGACCTATACAAATGGATGAGGTTAAGTACTATTTTCACTCTATCACGAAGATTAAAGACAAATTACAAATTGACCTATCTCGTGGTCGATAACCTCTATGAAACACTAGAATTCAACAAATAAATTTGAATGAGGCACTTACCCTTGCAAACCAAACACATTTGTTTAAGAAAGGCCCAAGGTGAGTGTCGGAGACAAGCCTGGTTGGGAATTTCCTTGCATCCCGTGATGGAATGGAGGAGTTCCACCACTGCAGGAACTTGGTCTTGTACTCTGCCGTGGTGTTGCAGGTGGCCACCATTTGCAATTTTTCAAGTGTCATCTCTGGCACCTCGTTAGAGTTCCAATGTCTCTCCACCTACACAAGCCAAAATGAAATGTGTCATGTGCGTAAATAAAGAAAAAAACAGGCTTAAATCATTGCATGATTTAGAGAACATTAGAACTTACCTCTTCAAGGAAGCCCGTGCCATGAGCGGGATTGGCCACTGTGAGGAATTTGATCATCTTCACGTAGAGCTTCATGTTCTTTTCCTTGGCCCCTACCCTCATGGCATGAGCTGCCCCTTCCACTGTCTTTTCCTCCATCAGTGTGGTCTCATGGTATCTTTGGAGCGTTGCATTTGCCGCCTGCGCAATCTCTTGCTGCAAATACATGAGGATCTTAAATCAATAATTCACTCAAAACTAAAACAACAGAAAATAATAGAATTGATTCATGTGGAGAATGTTTCTCTTATCCTGAAGACAAATGAGGTGAAGACCTCCGCCAGCATAGAGTACCATGTCTTTCTTGGTAGCAACGCAACACATTGTTTCCTCTCTGATGGCCTCAGCTTGTCGTTGAACCTTTCCATGGGAAGCAGACCATACTTTTGCACTCGGTACAGCGTGTGTACCAAGTTTGTCTTTACGTGGGAGTCCTCAGTAGATCTGCGTAGTGAGAAGAAAACAATCTTGTGAGTACTTCAATTTTCATGGATGGCATGAGATGGAATCAAACTCTGTATGAATGACCAGTGGGATTAGTGAACGCACTTGTTGATGTCGTGCATGACCTGCATGACAATTTCGATTTTGCCTTTGGTGTCTAGAAGAATGCAATCCATTGCATAGTGCCACTCAGGATTTGTGGAATACATCCTAGAGATGACGTTCATCCAAGCCAAGCGTCAGTGGTTTCCATTGTAGACGAAGAACTTCAAGTTCTTGAGGAACTTGAGAGCAGGTTGTGAATCCACGTACTCCTCAAAGGTAGCATTCTTTTCTTTCCAAAGAGGGTCCCACTGATCCATCTCCTCCGTTGTGAACTCTGATGTCTCGCCCGCCTCATTCATGGTGGAAACATAGAAGACTGTTGCCCCATCATGATATCCACCCTCGAACTCTTGCTCAAGAAATTGCACATCACACGAAAGTGTTGGCCTCACCATAGGCATGGCTACAAGGCGGCAAAGTGGAATCAAAAATCGGAACATGTTTTCCGGTTTCATCCTGAGTGAATTGATAGTGGATACGGAGTCCACTTTCTGTAGCTTTCAGAGGTCATCTTCCAACAGGTCTTTCTCCTCGTCATCCACCACATCCATCTCCATTGCATGCCCTTCTTCCTCCCCTCCGATTTCTAGTTGAGTAGTATCATCGGTCCCCGGAGTTTCAACAACTCTCTCTTCTTGAGTTTCATTCATTGGCGAGACATCCATCTGTCAAGGCAACGATAGAAGAATATGACACAACTATCATGGAACGAATAGAATGATGCAGGACAAATATGAAAATTGAAACACACAATAATGTGAATGCTTTACTTCAAACAAGAACTCAAGAAACACTTGTATTTAATATGACGGTAGTTCTTCCAAAACAAGTCCACTCAAATGTCACTCGCCATGAACATCATATATGAAAAAGTACATATTTGAATAGAGTCGACTCAACCCTCTAGAATCTCCACATCACTCTCTGAGTCCGAGCTCAAGAGAATGATCACCTCTCCCATCCACCCCACACTATCACTACAATCGCACATTTCAAAGAAAGGGCTATTAATGGACATGGAGATCTCAGTCTCCGAGCTGTACTCGGTCTCAAAACTCTCGGGGGAAAATTTCGGTTGCTTGCGCTTTTGAGAGTATCTTGCTATGAGGTGGCCGGGCCAATCGGTGTTGCGACTCAGCTTGGTGTCCATGGAAGCACCTACAGGATGACAAGCGAGGTTCTTAAAATCCTAAATCCTTACCTAGTCCTCTTCATCCTCGTCCTCGGATTCACTTGATACGTTGACATCCACATCCGAAGGAGTCTTTGGCTCAGACTTGTCTCCATCAACTCCAACTACAATTGGCACCATTGGCTCCATCAAGGTGGATGGAACACTGCTCTCTCCGCCGAATCCCTAGATTCAAAGGCCAAACCAAAAACGATCAATTCCAAGAATTTCATAGATTCCAAACAAACTGTCAAGGCATACACTCAGAAGTGAGAAAAAAAATAGAATATGACAAAACTACTGAAGCAAACATAAGGGATAAATATTTTGGTTTGATGAAAAGTTGGTAAAGGGACAAACTTGAGCATACACAACGACATGGTGAGCGTGCGGTGACTCTTAGGAAAGGGAACAAAAAACCAGGGGTCCCATTTTGAGGGGGTCGAGCCCAACCCTCCCAGGGATCAGTCAGATCCGACTTGACCTTCGGGGGTCTTGGCTTGACCCACTCAAAGTGGGACCCTTTTTTTCTCAAGTGCGAATTGATAGTCACCTCAGTGACCGGGAATCACAGTGGCCCTGGGCCTACGAGTGAGGCCTCGGAGCCGGACACACAAGCTTGGAGGAATCCAACAGCGGGGACCCCACCCAGAGTCATAAGGCGGGTCGCTGGGTAGCCGTCCGCGCCCACCGTGAGCCTGGCGCTTGTCGCGAGCTGGGGGTAAACACCCGTGTGGTGAGCTTGCGGTGACACTCAACAGAGGGAACAAAAAACCAGGGGTCCCATTTTGAGGGGGTCGAGTCCAGCCCTCCTAGGGATCAATCAGATCCAACTTGACCTTCGGGGGTCTTGGCTTGACCCACTCAAAGTGGGACCCTTTTTTTCTCAAGTGCGAATTGATAGTCACCTCAGTGACTGGGAATCATAGTGGCCTTGGGCCTGCGAGTGAGGCCTCGGAGCTAGACACACAAGCCTGGAGGAATCCAACAATGGGGACCCCACCCAGAGTCATAAGGCAGGTCGCTGGGTGGCCGGCTGCGCCCAACACGAGCCTAGCGCCCGTCGCGAGCTGGGGGTGAACACCTGCGTGGTGAGCTTGCGGTGACACTCAAGAACGTGAGCTGAATCAAGCCTTTTTATAATAGTTGTAAGAATTGCGTAAGATGTGTACCTTGCGAATTCTGACGAGATTTTGAGGTTGTGGTGTAGAGCTTTCCACCTCTTGCTTGTTTGCATCCTTCGCGCGGCTTTGCGTGGTCCTCGTTTGGAGCAACATCTCCTCCCTCTGCGCATTCGTCACCAGATCAAATTTGTGACTGAAGTACCAAATTTTTGAAATCTAGATGCTGAGACCACAAGCTCGCGGATGTTTGAATTAGCTGTAAGTATGGAAGATTGGTGTTGGAGATGGCCGAGCCCCTCGATGTCCAATGGAGGTGATCAGTGGACAAGTGTTGTGTGCATGCGGGGAGAGGAGGAAGGAATCTTCCAAATTAAAATTCCGTAAAGGGCGCGGCGAGATCACCCCGCAAAGGGTGGCAGCAAGCCAGTTGCTGTAAGGCCGCCAGTTGTTGTTAAGGCTGCCACGACTGGGCAAGGGCTCAGGGCCCCCTTCGAATTACCATAGGTAAAGAAAAAACAAGTTACAGTGAAGTAGAGGGCAAATTGAAATACCAAACATTAAGTCCACGATGGCCAAACACCGGGGACCAAAGACTACTGAACTATTGGTCAAAAAAACCCAGTTTGTCTTTGTTCTGAATTTTGGATCTAAAGTCTTTCCTAATGTCCATCCTAGTGTGCACTGTGCTGTCCCAGGCAACCTTCATCACCCATTGGGTACTCAAGTCCCGGGTGCTATATTCAGTATTACACGGCGAGCCAGTTGATGACAGGGTGTGGACGTTCGAATTCGGATACTTTGGGCGGCCTAGCAATGAAGAAGGTAAATCCATGGTGGTCCACCCTTCATCCATCATTTTTGCCTCAACCTGCATTTCAATTTCAAAAGTCCATCCGCTTCAACAAGAACCGATCTCTTTTTTGGTTTGTGTTGATGATGAACTAGCCCAATGGAAGAGGCCATGCATGACAGCGAGGCATGGTGCTCTCGTCATGTCGGAGTGGTGAATTGTCGGCGTTGCGAGCGTGTGACGCAATGAAGGCGTGCCATGCTTTGTCGTTTACAGGGTAATCTAGAGGCAGAGAGAGAATGTGACCGCCTCATGGAGTGGCCGCGACCATCTGCGATTAGGGTGAATTTCTCTAGGTTTCTACTTCACATCTTCATGATCTCAGTGCCATATTTGAATTACTCTTTTGAAAATCAACCTTGGTTTAATTCCCGTGAACCCCTTCTACGAGCGCTGGTGGATATGAGACATTCCAATTGACAATTTCATCTGTGGTCCTTGATGGCATGAGAAAGTATTTAGAGGAAATTTCATGGAGAACTTATTGATTTGGGTGCAATTAAACTTTCTGAATTCCTAGTCCTATTTGTATACTCCTCTCTCTATCTCTAATTCCATCCCGATATATCTCAGTGAGTTCGTTCCAATTTGAGGTCCAACTAGGATTGTATTCTTCAAAATCTTTTGTTTGACAACTCTAATCATTTGCTTTGACATACATATTAGACCCTTTGATTATTGGAATCGTATCACTCTTTTACATAAAGGACTACTAAAAAGAGATGAGAGTCAAAAACATAAATACAAGAAATGATTGAAAATACTCACAATGGCAATGCAATTGTCTTCTTCTTGGTTTTGGACACCTCCAGACTTCTGTGGCATTTCATGACTTAGAACAACATTCTTCGGTGCAGTGTCTTCTTCTTCTATATTACTTCCTCCACCGAAGCAAAGGGACTTCCTCAACTCTCTAGGGGTGGACTGAGAAACCTTGGACACTACCTTCTTCTTGTTCATCCTAGACTTCTTGAGAGCCTTAGAAGATGAGAAATAAAAACTACGACGCCTCTTTCTACTCCTCACGTCAATCAACTCAGGCTCCACTCTCCGGGTATTCACAAGCATGGGGTGAATGAAGTTGACATAAGGCCTCCCTCTCCTCTACACAAGGTATGTGAAACAAACAAACAAAAATTGGATCAAGTATGATGCCACAATAGACTTGTCAAATGGTCCAAGGCCTTCTACAGTTTTTCTGCGCATAGGACATTAGGATGTGAATTCCATTAAATAATTTATGCCCGTAACCGTCAAGGACGTTCACTCCACTTCATGGTACACCTTTGAATGCGCTGGGAAAGGGCAATTAAATTAAACTGGAGGTTTTAAGAACGCACACCAAAATTAACTTTGCCCAACTTCCAATGTCAAGGAGCGGCAACTCTAGCATGTAATGAGAGGACTGTTGGAATTCAATGCTCAGGCCGTTTCGGTGCGTCCACAATCCCCAACATGTAATAAATGAAACTTGAGATGGTGGTGCACAAATTACGGTTTCCTATGGAGGTGGATTCTATTGCTCCATTAAGGTGAAAAATTAACACACCTATTGCAATTTCTTAATTGCTCACCTAAATTTCACTTTCATGAAAATAGAATGTACATAAGGCCACAAAAATTTGGTTGCCTTCACTATTTTCAAAGACCCTAAACTCGTCAGAATTCCACCACCTCCTGACCCTGCTTTGTGAGGATGGCTTGCATTCGAGTGCATGGTCAAGATGTTCTACTAGTGTTTCCTGTAGACGAGGGAGAACGTACCAAAGTCATGAGTCACCTCCTACACATTTGCTTTCGATTTGTAGAGTCCTCCATCTACATTGAAGAGGAAAAGTTGTCCCAATCAGGTGAATTGGTGCAATCCATTTCGGTTGTCAAGAGTCTAGATGGAGATGGCCATTGCTGGTACCTAGCCCCCGGGAACTATAGGGCTTATGGTCTTCCGCTCTCCATGCTAGGGGTTTCAACGGAAATTTGGAGTCGACAATTGGACAACTCCACAGTCGACATGCCATATGTTGCACACAAGGTGTCACCCAGTCCACCTCGTATAGTCTCCCCAATGCTAACCGGCAATACAATTCTACAGTCAGTCAAGGGAGAGAAATTAGAATCCATTATAGAATTGTCGAGTGAATCGGAAGGGGAGTCACCTAATGTGATGCTTGAAAAGCAACAACGCCCAATCCCTTTTGAGTTGAGGGAAAAGGCTTGTACACACTCAGAACCAAACACCCCCTCCAGTAGTCCAACCCCATCTTTATTGTCACATCCTCCGGTGCACCCATCTTCGACTTACCAAGTCAGTATAATGGAGTGCTTGAAGAGACTAGCGACTGTACGGCGTTCTAGGAATGAACTGTCCAACATGAATGTTGACGCCGTGAAGCACCATTGTGTGCAGTACTTGCCTACACATTTCAACAACGACGTCATCTTCGAATTGTCTCCGTGTCGATCCGCGTCCTCGTCCTCGGCAGCCAAGAACCTTGAGGGAATGGATAGGCGGTACGACAGACACCCATAGTGTAAGCTGATGACCACGAACATTCACAACTCCGACAACCTCAAGTTCCTTAAGTCATACTGCGCCAAACACCTTGCTTGTCAAAATCCTGACTGCGATTATGTAAAGAAGGCTTCCAAAATGAATGAAACAGAGTGGACCGGTTACACAATCTGTCCTTTCACTAAAGGGGGGAGTCCTCCCAATGATTGTACTCTAGTATGCAAAGTTTGCAAGAGCCCCCCCTTGTTCTTGAATACATGTGATGCTAGAATATACTACGTATATTGCGAAAATGAAAAAATGACTAGGGCCGCTATACACTTCGGAGATCATATGCACCCTGTTGCGAAGGGTGTGTACAAAGACTTCGCAGAGAAAATCTCGGGACTCATTGCACAGCAGGTGGCCAAAATGCCCACGGCCACCAACTCTACAATTGCACTCTCCGCCAGCAAAGAGTTCCTCATGAACTATTTGTTTCACAATGGTGAAGGGGAGAAAGAGATGTTGAAGGGAGAGGAACTAGACGAAGTCATGGATCGATTCCAATATCTTAGCAGTCTGAACATTAGGAATGTCATATCATCGTTTTGCTCCAACAACAAGGGAGGGGTCATCGACAACATCATGACAATGAAGAAAGAGTCAAAGTTCGAGTTTATACATGACAGTGTCTTCCCAGGACAGGGAAAGGAGAAAGTCTACCTCTTCAAAATGCTCATAGAAGGACCCAGAAGTGGAGTGGACTTCGTCAAATGAATGCAACCAAGAGGGGATTTACAAAATGCATGGATAATGTTTGACCACGTCAAACGCGTCAATGAGTGGAGCACCATGGTATGCCACGTGTACGATGCGGAGTACAAAAAAGTTATGACCGTGGCCACCTGTGACATGCAATCGGGGAATACAGAGATCCAAGTCCAATTCTGGAGATCTCTAAACACGATCATGGCAAGACATGGAGTGGAGCACACCAACTTCAAAGGATTCATGGCAGATAGTGCGATGGCCAATTGGAATGTGGCGTGGATTGTCTATGGAAGTGGGTTGCCTAATGAGAAGATGGAGAATCGGGAGAGGACGTGTTTGCTGCATTGGAGTAGTTCGCTACACAAGCATACCCAGAAGCACATCAAATAAGCATTCCAACAACAACACATTACCCTCTGCAAACAATACAAAGAATCCAAGACTGTCGAAGAAGCAAAGATGCGGTACCTCGCAATTCGATCCTCGTGGTTGTCATTAAGTGCTGCAAGTGAAGAAGATCTTCATTACTTGGACCACTGGCTAGCCTTCTGGCATTTTCGATACCTACAGTGGGGAGGCTTCATGACTATGGTAAGTGACTTCGTAAGTTGATTTTGAAGTATCCATCCTCCTCTATCTAAAGCGGTTGTTGAAAAATAGAGGTGTACCCTCCAAACTTAGAGGCATGTACATGGTGACTTTGTTTGAGAATATTCTAGTAGGAATTACTTTTAACTTTTACGAAATTATTGATGAGCATGTGAGGGGGGACCCAAATGAGGGGTTCAAGGATAGGGCACCTAGACCTTAGTAGGATCTGACTGAAGGTTCCAAGCTCCCAAATGTTACTCTTTTTTGAAGGACTCCCACTCAAGAAGGAGCTCTTGGACCCCCTCCTCAAAATCTCATGTCAATCTTTTTCCTCCCAAGTAGATGTCCCGTCTAGTGCTCATTCGTAGAGAGAAGAATCTCTTTCATATTTTTACATTCACGAACGTCTTGGTGTGTAAGCAAATGAGGTTCATACATTTGCAATCAGTCCGGAATGATTTATGGGGCTATTAACCCTGGAATATGAAATTGGATGTCCTCACTCATGTGATATGGATGGATGGATTTGTAGAAATTGAGTTTGGAGGAGATGACCGACCTACCTTTCTGCAATTTGTCCGAAACGGTTCACAACAAATGGCTTCAAATGTCAGGAAAGCGAGGAAACAACCTCTTCAACGCAACTTGCGATGACAGCATTCGTGCATGGATGCAAATGACCAACTATCGGGCATACTTCAGAGGACATGCATCTGGATCGGGGCCATCCAAGGGGGAGCTCAAACTCAAAGCTGCGAGATGAAGTGGATGTCCCAAGAAAATCGCAGAAGCTTTGAACACATTGCCTGGAGCAGAGGGGGTGGGAACAAGAATACCACACTTGGAAGGAGAGGAAATCTTTGGGAGCACAAAGAAGAAGTTGGACATACCCATCAGTGATGCCGGAGATTCACATAGACCGGACAAAGTGAACTTCTCTCAACCACGTGTGAGAACCAGGTCCACAACGGCTTCTCTTCAATCTTTGGAGGGCCCAAGTGAACAACCTCAAACCCAGATCCCTAAACATGTCACAACAGCATTTGAAAGTGATTGTGACACCTCCAAGTGGCACATTGCTAGGATCAGCCACAAGTCCAATGCAAAATGCCATGCTCAACAACGAACCACCAACATCAGGTGCGCCTCCAAAATTGCAAGGGGAAGGAAAGGAACACCAGCTCCAACCTATCGAGGCCGAAAAGAAGATTATGGAAGCAAGCGGGAGGTAGTGGTTGACTTCTGGTTCTGTTGGGATGACATTGAACGATGTGTAAAAGGTACGAAAAGGAAGTGGGTCATTGATTAGCCTGAGGTACCAGAGGTGTGGTCTGTTCTCAGTGGGACCAACCTCAATAGGGAGGAGACTCTACTACTACAACATGCAGGCTTCCACCTTCAAGAAAGGCCAACATTGTCCCCATGTTGACTCTTCACCATGTCGAAGGTTTTCTAGACTGTCTTGTATGACCAACCAATGCCCAAGAACCCGAATGCATATCCAACAGTTAGGAACAACCGAACCATTCGGAGGATAGCCAATGCACCAACTACAGAACAATGGAATAAGTGGGAAAGTGCAGCAAATGTTAGAGGACAAATAGTGGGAATCACCTTGCTCCCCGTTCCAAGCCTTGGTGCAACAATGGCGCTTGAGACAGGGTCAGACACTAACAAAAACATCTATCGAATTACAGTGGGTATGTTCCCCACATGCACATGCCCAGACTTCATGAATATGGTTGTTTCAGCTATTGGAGGTCGACAGCAATATGTGAATTGCAAACACCTATACTACTTGTATAGGTACTTCTGCAAGATGGACATCCATGAGGACAAATTCATTCATGCACCTAGTTATAGCTTCAATGAATTGAAGGTACTCCTAGTTCGAGCAAGAATCATTACAGTTCCAAAATAAGCAACCCTACATTTATCCATGTACTTCAATTACATTGTATTCATTCACATATATTGCAATTGAAATGATTTGCAGTGTACTAAGGGAAAATGTTAATGCATTCATGAAATATAGAAGCATGTTTTATAAGTGAAGTGCTTTGTTGCCAATTCATATAGATGACTATATTTCCAAGTATTTTTCCTAGTTTCAAAACATCTTCATAGTCTTTTTTACTTCCCATGTGTTCCCATTCATTTTCCCATTTTTTTAATTTCTGTTTTTATTTAGTTTCTTTGTCCCTAGTTTTCTTTTCCGAACTTTAATCCTTTCCCCATTTTTTTTTCTTTTCCCATTTTATTTCCTTTCCCCATTTTTTTCCTTTCCCCATTTTGTTTCTTTTCCCATTTTTTTTCATTTCCCCATTTTTTTTCTTTCCCCATTTTTTTCCTTTTTCCATTTTCTTGGCTTTATTCCATTTTCTTATCTTTCTCCCATTTCTCCCTTCTTTCCCCATTTTTTCCCTTTCCTCTTCCTTTGGATTCCTCTTTTTTTTTCCTTTTCACATTTCGTTTATCTTCTCCATTCCCTACAATTTGGGGGAGGATGTCAACATTTTGGTAGTTCTTACAATTATGAAGAGAAATGAATTTTATGATTGTAAATTATGTAAACCACAAAAACTAAAGATTCGAGTCAAATGCCAACCCTTAATCCACCATGGCTTCTACTCATCATTTCACACAAACCTTGAGGTTTTCTACTCACCCTAAACATATGCACTTATACAAACTCACATGACAAATCCCAATTGTTCGAGGATATTCAAACACCAAATCCTATGTATTCAAATTAGGTAGTGAAAACATCACAACTAAGTTGTGTCTAAATGGCATCTATCTATAATACTGAAACCATTTAGCATATTTCCCATTGTAATCATTGAACTAAGTGCTTCACCTTCCAATAAAATTTGACAATCTTTTCCCATAGTAATAAACAATTTCAGAGGAATAAAAAATAACTCATTCCAAAGTCCACGGTTTTAGGGGACACGGTCATAGGTCACAATATTCACTAAAAATAGGAATTTTTTGTCTATTTTGAGAGAAAAAATGAACAAAAAAAATTTGGGGGCAAAAAATTGCCCACAAAAATTTTTGGAGGCTCTAGGCTCACATACTCCATGCTCACAGCTCACAAGCTCATAGCTCTAAGCTCACACGCTAGCGTCGTTGGAGTCCAGAGTCGACGGAGACGGAAGTGAACGTTAAATAATGCGAAAAGATATCTTTTGCAAGATGACACCATTTATGTCCTACTAATTTGGATTGAAAAATAGGACAAGCACTGGGTTCGAGTATTGCGAAGCACAATGTGTAGTAGTACAAGAATTGTAGATTAAATAACTAATAATTTTAACTTTGAGGTCCTCAATTGGTAGCAAAATTGGGACAAATATTTGTGCTGCGCACAAGTGCATTGTGCGAACTCCTACTTCGGAACAACTCATTGTCTTGCCTTCTAAATTCAAACTCACCTCGGTTTTGTGTGGAATTAATCATTTTAGGATTAAGTGCTTCAATTGGCGGTGATATTGGGGTGGTTGTTTGTGTTGTGCACAAGCACATTTTGCGAATTCCTACTTCAAAACAGCTCACTGTCCTGCATTTGAAATTCAAACTCACCTCGATTTCCATGTGCAAAACCGTTGAGACCGATAAATGGTATTAGGGTTTGCGGTGGTGGTTTAGGGGCTCGCGAGTATTAAGGTGTTTTTTACCATCCTATATTGGTAGTAGGGGTTGAATCCCCTCATTTTCTATGTTACATGTGTAGACTAAAATGACGCTCAGAACATAGCAGTTTTAAATGCATCTTCACTGGCGGGGGTAGAAGATGTCATTGGTTTTGATTCATGAAAACTTTGTTGCCTGTAATTTGTCAACACAATATATATTTGCTTCCTTCTGTATGCTCTGAGTATTAAGAGTGCATTACATGCAGACACTTTGGCATTGGGGTTTAGAATGCTCTAACATCTGCTGTATGAAATTCCATTGTAGTCGTCCATAAGATTCCTTTTGAGTATTTAGTTGATAGCATTCTTTATTTCTTTGCAATGAGCATGGAGCAAGCTCCTGAATCACTTGAGATTGAAAAGGACCCAATAGACCATCATGGACCTTACGATGCACAAAGAGACATAAAACTCATGGAAGCACTATAGGACACCATCCCAAATCCTAATGTGGGCATAATTAGGTATTCTGATCTGGTTTAGCTTCCTCATACCACGAGTGTAAACGGTTCTCCATAGCTAGCTTCTTGTACTATGGCTCCGTGTATAGGCATGCACACTTGTAGCAAGTGTGCATCATGGTACTTTTATTTAGCCATAAGTTCTTATTATCCCCACCTTTCAACTACACATTTCAGCAAAACAACCACGAATGTCAAGCCTAATGTGCTAGTTCATTTTGAGCAAGGAGATGATGTTTACAGTTTCATTGACAAGACATTGGACCGTGAGTGTCAAGAACTACAGGACATTGTTGACATAGTTCTGGAAAAGCAAAGCATAATTATGTGATTGAAGGCAGCGTCCTAATCCAAGCTTAACCAATATAGAAATTTTGCACGACAATGAGGCAGCATGATATGAAAGACCCTCAAAGAATTGGACGCAACATAAGAAAGTGAACCCTAATAAATAATACATATAATGGAATCAGGAGGGGCGGGGTTCACGATGACTACTACAGAAAGTAAGCATCAATTACGAAGCACAAGTTCTACGTACCTTTTTGACTAATTCAGTTGGATGGAATTGGAGGACATTTGTGAAAGTGCCTCGTCCTAGCCACCTAGCCATGTCAAGATTGTTGTAAACAAAGAAGTTTTTGACTTTGCCGTCCTGTAGTTCAATTACATGCGCAACGAGTTTCTTCTTCTACAGCCGAGCACTACTTGTTGTGGACTACTTCGGCACCTCCTCTTCCACCTAGTTACCTCCCATGTCTATGTCATTGCTCAATTCGTTGCGTTCCTACACACTTGACTCTTTCACCTATGTCTCGTAGTCAGACTTAGTAGAAGATGGTTGCACCATGATGTCACAACACTATAGCAAAACTACATCGAAGAAGTTTTAAAACTAAGGTACAACAACAAACAAATAAGATAACCCCGGTGACACCATCATTTGCATCGTCGTTGAAATGGAGCGTCCACCCTAAATCCTTAAACAATTTGAACTTCTACGTGAAGCCCACAACCCTACACCTTCGCCTTCAAAGTACTCAATGACGAAATAATTGACGTGCATCCAAGAAGAATGCAGAGGTCACGCAGAGGTGGTGGAGGTGGCACAACTATGACAAAAACCTAAACCCACAAACTCGACGATCAACAAGAACTACAGCGACGGCTGAAACAAAACCCTACACTAAAAGCGGTGGTGCAGCTCAATCCAAGGCAAGAGCAAAAGGCAAGAGCACAACCAACACAAGCAAAACACCTAAGAAACGGAAGACCTTACCCAAAAACGCAGCACAACCACCGCAAACTCAACCAGTAGCTAGAACTACAACGATGTATGAATTGTAACCCTAAACTTAAAATGGCAGCACAACACAATTCTCACGCCCCTAACAATAGTTTAACCAATATAAGCAAAGCGTTGGTGAAACATAGCACAAACAAAGAAGAAACAAGAAAATCTTCAAACCAAAACAAACCCTTAGCTAGAACGAACCCTAACCCAGAACTAATTAGCAGAACACAAATGATGTCGTCCTATGCAAGATGTCTTTTCGAGTTGTTTAACGTCCACTTCTGTCTCTGTCTAGTCTGCGTTCCACCTCTGTCTCTGTCACCATCTACTTCGTCGGGGTCGTGATGGGCGTAGTTCGTGATGCTGGGCGTTAGGCCATCAGGAACGAACAAGACAGGCCCTGTAATGGGCATTGGAAATTGTGGTGGAGCTTGTGCACCACGTCAACGTGGGCCCCACTTCGATTGCAAGATTTAGCGTCTTGCGTTATAAAGACCCCCTCCCCATCCAACTCGGTAATATGATAATTGCGAGCACCTCCTGGGCTTGGGATGTGGGCTTGTCAGACTGTCACAATTGCTACCTCGAAATTTGGGTTTTCGCTCTTCACTGGTGGTAAATAACCGGGGCGCGGTAAATAACCAGGGCCTGTTGTCAGACTGCCACACGCCAAAAGAGCTTTGTCGTGTCCCTTTTAGAGGGCACCGGTGGAGATGCTCTAAGCGGGGTATCTGCGGATCCAGGACTTGCCCCGGCTTCAGTAACGTTCAGTTCCTGTCAGAGTCTTGTCAAAGGAAGTGTAGATTCCCGCCCCCCCCGCCCCCCCAACGTAACAAGATTCTGTCTATTCACCCCTCTTTCGCATCCACCCTGTTCCTTCCTACGCAATCAAATCCCTGTTCCCTCCTACGCAAATCCGTAGTTTTCTAAGATATAACTCCGTCGCTTTCGTATATTACAAATCCGTAGCTTCCCTAAATGTAAACAACCCAGTCACCTCCTGACCTCATAATCCTATTGCACCTCTCCTCACACTAAAGCCAGTCACTTGTGCTAGCAAGCTCGCGCAGAGTAAGAGATGTCTGATCTGGTAGTACATATTGTTGCTGCGCTTCAAATTCTAGCTCTCTTTCGATCTCTGGGTCCTCACATGTAGACTCACTCGATTGAAATGCATTCAATTCCTGTGTTCTCAGCTCGCCTATGTTCATTAATTTTAGCATGACTGCATGAATGCACTCCCAAATTGACTTGAATTGCTCAGAATTCGAGTCCAGCGCGAGCTGTCCCAGCCTCCTTCATACATGTCGTTTCTGCTACCTTAGCTTCTATCAATCCCTGCAAGCGATTCGATCACCTCCATCCAGCTAACTCCCGAAACTACGCTCACGAACACTTCTTCTGTGAAAACGTCAAGTTCAATGGTCGGCTGTGGGCGGAGTCCGGATGGTTGGCTGAGAGGTCCGTTAATTAGAATGGTTGGCCAAGAGAGTCGAAGTGCTTTCAGAGGGTGTACAGTCTGTACACATGGTTGGCTGAGAGGATGCCGAAATAGTTCGAACAGTTTCAGTGCCTTCCAATTTCTTGTGTGTGGCGATTTCCGGATTTGAATAAGTTTTAATTATTTTGGCGATGTCTGACATATTTTTGTTTTTCTATCACAGTGATTTGGGCATGCATGACCTGGTAGACTAGTTGAGTAGCGCTAAGTTAGCTAGCATCGATAGCTGATGTTTGATGGACATTCAGATGTATTATTGGCAATCGAAATGCTTTTAGAAGACAACTCACTTCAAAAAAATTTGGGGCCACTTAACTTACAGGGCCGCTAGACTCTGAACCAGTTGCCCCCAAAGTCCAAATATAAAATGAATATTTTCTCTGAATATATTAATTTTTTATTTGGATAGTTGGTCTACCTCTGGCGGACCAATATAGGGCCCCATTTTTTCTGTAACGAGTATTTCTACTCCTAGTCTATTGTGGAAGGATTTTGTGCAAGATATAAGGTAGAAACACCCAAAAACGTCCGTGTTCCCATCCATGTATAGTAGAGTCCCCTAGAATGTCCTAAAGCTTTTATTAAACTATCCTTGTACTATGTCCTAAAATCGTCCCCATACAAACTGTTCATTGGTTGAAACTGAAATTGTCAGGTTTTGATTTTTCTTTTTTAAATTTGTGATTTTTAATTGCTAATATCATAAAAATATTTTTTCTAGCAAAAGTTACCTCCAACTATGCTGAATTGTTTATATTGACAGTTTTGGGTGTTTCAATCGTACTTAAATAGTTGGCATATTCTCATCATAGGCCCTCAATTCCTTGTGTGTATGTATGTCGATTACTAGATTTGGGCATGATTGGTGACATAATTTTTTGATTTCAGATTATAAAAAAGGCGAATAGTTTTCATCACATGGCGCAAGCAGATGCTGCAGGGGGGGCAGGCCAAGGAGATGCACAGCAGCCGGGCGTGGTACCCAACGACAATGGGCCACCAGCAGAAGCAGCAGCACCTGCTGCACTAGCCCGGCAGGTTGCTCACGGGGGTGTCGCCGTGGCAGGTCCAGTCATCGCTAATCTGGCGGGAGCGCTGCCACCTCCGCCCCCGCGTTTCGACATTGAAGCTGCTCTTGTGATGAGTCCCCTGCCGACACTGAACGACATTCGTTATTCCATCCATCCCAAGATCTGACAATTGACGGACGGACGAGTGATGAAAGCAGACCTTTGGATGAAAGTCGGTACTCTGTTAATTAGGGACCCAACTGAACTCTTGTGTTTTTTCATTGTTCCTGTTTGCTGTTTCCGTCCTTGCTGAAGGGACTGGTTCTGATTGGCATATAAATTTCCTCTCTTCTAAACCCAAATAGGGTTGTAGCGCCCTATAGTACAGTATATGACAAGTGCTGTCCTTGTAAATTTTTTACTGCGTTTTTGTTAATAAGGATTTGGGTTCCGTAGTGAGACAGTGCTTGTCGGTTGTGAGTTGCTTGTGAGCACTGAGCACCTTCCGATGAAGTTAAGTTCGTTGGGGTCCTTCATGAAAGGAGTTGGCCGAGATATTCAGTTGCTTGTGTTGACCCAAGTTTCAAATCCTTTGTGACTGACCTCAGTTACGTGTTATTTGAAGATTTGGCAATATAATCTTGTTACTCCTTAACGCCGTTAACGGTCTGTGCATGACAGCATTTGATTTGTTGAATGAGACTTGTGTACGTAAAAAGTGGCAAGACATAGATTGTTGGATAAATTGTTGGATTGATAGTGTAAAATTTAGCATTTTTCATTTGGATGTCATTTTAACATCTAAATCTTATCACGCTCAAATATGGCACTATATACATGGAACAGGTACTAATGTTGCATCAAGTAGGGGATGCAAGATTGATCCAAATTGGAAGTGTTATATGTCATGTATGCCATGTATATCATTGAATCTATCTCAAGTCTCAATATAAATACAAACTTGTTTTCATTATTGTATAACTCAATTCACACATCTTTGCATCAAATATACCCAGCCAAAAAAACACCAAGTTGGGTTCATAATTGGGTTTCCAAGCTAAGATCGTTAAGAGTTAAGCCACAAAGAGGGCATTTTATTTGGGATAACTTGAGTTGTTTTTGATGGATTAGATTGGTTGAAGGCTTGCTTTTCAATCCTATTTTCTTAGTGGTTATGTTTACATGCATGAGATATTGCATTGTATCCTAGTGAATCACCTAAAAGGATTTTATTATAGAGTTGAAGCTAAATTAGATTTTTGATTGACTTGTATTAATTGATTACAATATATACCTATTTAAGGTCTTAGAAAATGGCAAAAACTTGTGAAGTTTAGGGGTATTATTTTTCTATGTATGAAAATTTAGTACCTTTACCAACAATTAGAACTTACTAGTAGAAATGATGTCCAATGTGACATGTCTTTACTAACTAAAAGTCCATTGTGATATGTCTTTAGTGACTCAAAATCAAATTTAAAGTCACAAACAACATGTTTTAGTCACGAAGGATGTGTCCCATTGAACAAGATTTCTTGTAGTGATTTTTTAACACATTTTGAAAGAATTTCTCAGATGAATTTTTATAGCTTTGGATTTTTATATAGATCAATTTTATGTAATTTTGACTTGAAAGATATTTCTTACAATATAATTTTTTCCAAAAATTTAAAAAGAAATTTTTATTACTTTTCAAGATGATATCCACACAATTTTATAAATATTGAATTAATAAATCCTAAATTGCATACTAGATCAATCTAGTAAAGACATGATGTATTGAAAATTTATATAAAAAGATAATTTATGGATTGCAATGCATTGGTGCAAATCCTTCAATGCAATTGAAGGATTCTATCTCCATTAGTTGTTCTATTCAAGTATTTATAAGAATATAAAAGCCCATGCATGCAAAACAATCTATAGAATGATTTTACATCAACATATCAGGATTGGATCAAAAATTTATACCTTAGCAAGTAAATACTTTGGATGAATATTTGTAGTACAAAAGTTGCACACTTACCTAGCTCCTTAGGGTACATTCACACCCAGGTCAGAAATATAAATACTAAGAAGGTTATGATTTCAAACTAAAATTAAGTACTTTTACAAAAGAGGTAAAAATTCTCCCAAATTCAATGTGGCACGCGATATGATAGATGAATCATGTATACCTTAAACTCTTGAAGGTTACAATTTGCACCCATAGGATTATAATCATCAAAATAATGAGATGTTAAATGGGAATAGCGAGGGTAACTATATAAACCCTGTAGGGAAGGAGGGGGGGTTGTTCCCTATTTGTTCTTTGAATGAAGTTTCAACTAGGGGAGGGTATCCATATTAGTCATATTTATTATATTTTGAATTTTTCTACTAGTAGACACAATAGACACATAGACCACAAAGATGTGCCCAATTTGACCTAATAGTCGTCAATTTTGTCATATGGAGCCTTCAAGTGGGTCTTTTCCCTAATCTATACAAACACCATTTCTACTAGTCAGACTTTTATACCCATAAGATTAGTATATGTACCCTACATTTCCATCATCCTTTAGGTAGCTTGAATGTCCCCTTAAAGTTTGATGTTGTCCATGAATGGCTATGTTGGTTTCAACTATCTTTTCAAATAATATTCCTATTTTTAAAATGATTTTGATTATAGTTTGATTTTAATATTTAATTTTTTATTCAAAGACTTAATTATGTCAAAAAGTGATTTTCCTAATTTCAATTATCAATTTACAGTTGGATTTAAATTGAGCCCCTCTTGGACACAACCTAAGATTGTATAATCAAATTTAGTGTCTTCTACTTTGCAAGGTGTATTTGCTAGTTTACACAATTTCTTTTTTTTTACAATTTTCATTTCTATGATTAAAATTAATATCTTCTAATGATCAACAATTTCAGATATTTTTGTGAAGATTTTAAATTACTATCATCGATTTTTGAGAAAATTGAAGAATATTTATATCAATTACAAATGAAGTCAAAAAACTTATACTTTATAGATTTATCTTACATTAAAAATTCTTATTAAATATAATAATATTTTACATCATCAAATACTGATAAAATCATGCAGTTGTAGTTCGAGCTTTTTGACTTTAAATTGCAACAAAATGTTAAAATTGAAGAAATTGAAGAAATTTCAGATTGTAAAAGGAGTGAAAACTTGGTGTTTCATCATTTGAACTCCAATTGGAAAGAAATGCATTTTTTTTCTTTCTAAAATTCAATTCAACAAGAAGAAGGTTCAATTTGCTCTAACATAGGATCATTTCAATCCAATCATAATCCACATTATAAAAACCATGATTATGACTTGGTAATGTTAGATTTTAATACTTTGAAAAACTTTTGCTGAACTTAGTTAAACTTAGGTGAAATCAATGGAATTTGAATATTAATACAAAAGATATAAGAGCTCAAAGTTCAGTTGCTAGACTTTTCTAATCCATGACATAATTTCAAGGTTGTTGCGTTGAACATTGTACATGAGCGTCTACTTAATATCTAGATGATTTAGGGTATACTCCTAGAAATAAAATCAATTTAAAATGATCCTCCTTTAGTAGATGATTAGAAAATCATCTTATTTTATTTGAAAAATCAATATTACATTCACTTGAGGTCTAATTTTAAACATTGTTTATTGCTATTGATTTTTTCAATCTAGTAGGTATGAGATAACCCCCCCAATGAGCAATATTAGTATAATTGTTGCTCTACCAATTTTAGTGCAATTTATTCAAATTGAGCAAGCTATCCAAATTCAGATTTTTTATGCAATTTAAGATTGAGTATTTTTATTTTTTTCATTCTAAACTATTGCAAGATTGCTATAAACAATTTTTTTATAAAGAATAATATGCTCAATATTTGATTACAAATATTTTCTATTAGGGATAAATGCTCATGCTTTCCTTTATTAATAACTAATTTAACCTAAAACTTTTATATGTCATAGGAATTTTCAAAGGAATAAAAGGTAAAATCAAAAAATTATTTTTGGTAAACTACTATAGGTACATATAATTCAAAAGTTTATAAGAAAATCATATTTTTCATTATTTGATTGACTATGATTTTTTCAATCTTGATGTTTGACATCTACAACTTTGTTGCAAACTTCAAAAAAAAAATTTGAACTTGTACTTTATAAATCATTTGTGTTTTGACCACCTTCCATTATTTTCAAAGGCTAAATGGAATTTTTCATTTCAAATTCAATATCATATAACATTATCAAGCAATGTGCTAGTGCATGGCCCTCTCTTGGAGCATAAAGTCTTTAATTTAATTTTGTTGATCTCACATGTACTATATTACTACAAGACCAATTGCTAATTTTGTAATCTCCACTATGTTTATATTAATTTGAAGATTTCAAACCTTTAAGACTAGTTATCTAACCTTGACATTATATTTGTTGAATTTTTAGTTAGTGGTAGACATCAACCTCAACCTCAACCTTGATATTTAGTCAACCTCAATCTTTTGAGGCTTGAAAAAATTTAGCCTAGGTGAATAATAATATATATAAAGTTAATCGTCTATGAGGGAGAATTCGAAGATTAAAAAACACCATTAGTTGCATACCACATAAAAATCAAACAAGGACATTTAGAAGACATTTGTTAAACATAACAAAATTTTTGCACCTCCCTTATTTTTAAAATAAACATATTTATAATGGTGAAATTATCCTCTGAAGAACCAATGTCTATTAAATGACATGAACAAACTAGATAATATATTTAGAAATTGATTTTGAATGAATCTTTTCAAGATTTTGACTCTAGGTGCAAACATGCATCTTTTTTGTTGGATTATACTTCATTTTCCTTTATTTGATAACAAGATCAAATTTTTGTTCTTTAACCAAATTGATCAAGGCTTGCATCTTAGGGCAACACGTGCTATAATCTAACACTCCCTCTTGTCTTCTTTGGTATTTATATATAATATTCAATAATTGAAAACCAAACTATATGTAGTAGGAAAATCTCACTCCAAGAAGAGTAGAATGTTGCTTACCTTGTAAAGCAAGTTCAATAAGAATATTCTTCTAATTTCTAATGCTATCCCTTGTAACCTTTGAGATGAAAATTTTTGGAAAATTTTCCACAAATCCTATAATTATTTAGTACAATTTCTTCTATAGATTTAAAAATTTTATATCCTTAATTTTGCTCACTATACTTGACAATGATAAAAAACAATAGTAGTTTGGGATGACTTTTTAGGTGAATTGTAACCTAATTGTTTACATATGAATCCCTAAAGTTCAACAATTTTTTGAGGAATAAAACCACTTGCAAACAATCTTTTTCCAATGCAAAGCTAAAAAAAATCTAGCTTTTTTTATCAATGAATCGAACCTTCTGATCTTTTAGTTAATTTTTTTCAAATATCCTATTAAAGTTTTTCATTTCCATTGATAGCAAGATCACAATGCCAAATGTTTAAAAATAAGATTCTATTAGCCCTTCCTAAACATGATGTCAATATTGTCTTTCAATTTTTAGAAATAAATATGTATGTCTCACAACTTGTCAATTTTAAACAAAATGTTGGAAAATAAGTTTTTATAACATGAATTTTTTATAAAGAAGTTCATATTGTTAAATTCAAAATTTAAGAATATCCTAAGTTGCTAAAAAATTTGATATGAAATTGAGAAATATAAATTCCAATATAAGGATAGTCTTCATAGAAATACATATTGTATGATTTCTTTAAATTTTTAAAGTTTTTTAAAGTTTTAATCTAAAAAATTTGAAAACCAAAAAAAAAATACTAGATATGATGTTTTGGTCTGAAATGACTGCAAAACAAAATCTACATACTTTTCATCAAAATATCACATTTTGTCACCTCATTTTTGGAAATAACATTATTTTCTAAGCACTTGACTTTCTTCCAAGTTAAATGGGACTATATAAGATAGTAACACTTGAATTCTTTTAAATAAAGGTTTAAACATGGTTCCTACTACTAAATTATAAATCTTTTTGTTAGATCTTGTAGGGAGTCATCATAAATGGGTTTTTTGATCAATCACTTCAATGTAAAAATACAATAAGGGATAATTTTATTTTTATCAAGATTGTTGTCCAATGGTGGCATTGTATGTACTTTTGTGGTAAAAGAGTTTCTCATATTCCCTCTTCGACAATAAAAAATTACAAATATTCAAAGTACTTTATTCCTCACTTCACAGCCCAAGGAGACAAAACCTAGGTACATACCATGTTTGATCTTTTATGGAAGCATTGCTTTTTACTAATCTATACAAAGTGGTAGCACCTACAACTACATTGCCCCCTTGCTCCAAAAAATTCCAATCATCGGATCTCTAATGAAGAATGTATCCCTCTCTAGCTGTCAATAGTAATATTTTTTAATCAATTGTTGATGAACGCCCATAGTTGGATCACAAAAGGAGAAAGCACCCCTGTCCAATGTTGTTGATCTAGGGAAAAAAATGTAGTTGTTGATTGCACAATCCTTGGTGATTTTGGCCATTGAGATCATGGGTTACAATACCATCTACAATATATATATGGAATTCAAAAGACATGTATGTATATGGTATATGATATAATAGTATAGTACAATATAAATTCATGGGTATAGATATAGGATACAATGTCAATATCCCATACCAATTACAGTCTCAACAACAATTTAAAAAATATAAACATGGCAAGGAAGTACAAAATATATTTTAATTAATTCAATCATTTCAAAATGAATGAAGTAATTGGCATTTTGTACATGGTTTGTCACTCTATGTAGTCAAAAGTGGCACACTTCAAGGGGAGCATTCTTTTTTACTACCTCACTTAGGAGGATGACCCCTTTGCACAAGCAAATGTGGCAACTTTTGATATGCCTTCCTCTCAAGGTATTGAATTAACCCCCAAAAGGACTAAGAAAGAAACTTTGTTTTTTTTGAGAGTTCGGGTATGCCATATTGACTTTACAATTTTGAAGCTTTGTTTCACATCATTTCAATTGATATTGCAAAAGTATTAGGGATTTTTTGATTTCAATGTCAAAGAGGGGAGCTAAGAATATATTCTAAAAATATATTAGTTGATTTTATAGGTTGATGCCTACACCATAACCTTTGAACCATTCAATTCCAAATTGTAAAGCAAGTGTTATGAACGGTTTTATTTGGGGGCTTGAAAGGTAGAAAAAAATAAAAAGTTTATCTCCATTTTGAAAATTTTCAAATAAGAAATGCCCATAGGATATGTACTTCTTGCTAGAACATTCTCAACATTGGAATTCAATATTCTTCAATTCATAGTTTTGCTTTTCATGCTTAATTAATCATCACAGGTAAGGCTAGAAATTTAAAAAATTATGGATGAATAAGGTGCATTCTTTATATATACAATAACATGGAAATTCATTCATTGGATACTTTTGGTCCTTTGCAACACTTCAGGGTTAAGACCCTAAAGTTTCAAGAGTTTTTTTTCATCAAAAAACATTCAAACTTGCCATTTCTATTGCAAAAAACAAAAGACTTTTACAATTGTCTTTTTTTTCATATTGTTAAAAAACATAAACCACAACACCTTGAACTAATATAAAAAATGATCTTAAAAAATATGACCATATAGATTGCAAGATATTTGCATCTATAGTGAAGAAAATTAGGGGTTTTGTATAGTCACCTTGCATGACTAGATTATTGTAGATTGATAGCAAGTTTGACAGAAAATAATACAAGAAAGTGAGTTCAAATATGTTTGGAAATTGATTACTATAGGAGCTAAGATGAAGTAAAGTATAGTAATGTGAAGAATTTAATATTTTTGACTCAAATACCAAACCATCATTTGACCATCTACCATCAAAAAACAATTTATGGAAAAAGGATGGAATTACTTCATTGACATTTAGTATGAATATAAAGGATGAAGAGCTTGTTTTTATAATGAAACTTATTGTCCATCATGAATCCTCAAAGGATATGGGATAATTTGATGATGACATCTTGACTCCTTATTGTCAAAATATAGGAATTGTGTTCAAAGTAGAATTTCAAACTTCATTTTAGCTTAGTAGAATAACTTTTTTCAAAATTTTATGAACTAAACAAGGTTGAGAAATCAAACTAGAATTCATCTCTAGAAAGCCATTTGTGATTTTGAGCTTTCCAAAAATAGTTATGGATAAAACTTGGAGAGGATGTTTGAAAATGTCAAAGAAAATGTCATTTCCAAACCCTCTATGAACTTTGTGTATAACATTTGATTGGAGTCTTGAAATGTCAAGCATTTTTTTTAAGATAAAAGCTATTAGAATTCTCCACATCAATACAAGTCAATTTTTTTGAAAAAAATAATTCTATTATGCCTAAATAAAGCTTGAAATTCTACATTGAAGACAATTCCTACTTTTGACTTGTCTATAATTTCTTACTTATCCTAATTTTCATATCCCACATCGGTTGTTTTACCTCCTACCACTCCACTTGTATAAAAAACTTGTCTTCATGATTCTTTGCACACATGGATTAGGGACCTTTGTAAGAGATAAACGCTTGAGGTGAGTAGCTGAATTAGGGTAGAAAATGGAGGTTATAAGCTCAATTAGATGGATTCCAAAATTTTCATTTGTATAGAATAAAGATATTGTAAGTTAGTTTCCAAATATTTCTATTTTTTTGAATTTAATGCTAGATTTTCTAAAATTATATTTTAAGGTGGTAAACTCATTTGTAGACTTTAATTGAATATTTGGCACAAAATTATAAGACATGCTATCCAAGTATATGTGAGACTATGAATCTTCCTAGCCTAAAATTTTTGTACAAAAAATTTGAATTAAAAAAATTAGATTTAAGAATTGATGTGAAAGCCTATGTAAAAAAATCCAAAATTATTCACCTGATTTTTATTCTTTAAAAAATTGTTAAGGAAAAAAAGGTGCAAGATTGAAGGAAAAACTAAACCATTAATAGCTCAAAGATGGAATTAAAACACACTAATTTCAATGGTGAGATTGTTCTAGCAAGCATACTAGATCTTAGAAAAAAGTACTTTTAAAATGAATCCGATGTATCATTTTCTTAAATTGATGGTATGATTGCCTACAAAACAAGGAGCTCCATAAATTTCAAAGCACTAGTCCAAATAGAATGAATAAAAATAGAATCTATAAGGAAACAAAAGAGATATATATTCTTTTTTTATTTCAAGTCTTTGTAGGCTTTCTTGCTACCCAACTAACTCCATTTTGTGCTCATTATAGCATAAATTTTGCTCCTAAGGTAGGGATTGAAACAACATTTGTATTCCTCAAAAAATAATGTATTCTTCTATATCAACCTATGAAGTCGCAAGACTTTTTTTCCATCAAAAAACACTCAAAACTGCCATTTCTACTACAAAGAACAAGAAGCTTAAATTTCTTTTTTTGCATATCTAATTGTAGAATCTCTGATTAGATTAGTATAGAATGTGTTGAACAAATTTCAAAAACTTTAATCTCATAGATATTTGCATTCAAAGTGATTAAAACAAGTTTTTTTGCTCCTTACTTGATTGGATTGTTTAGATGTAAATCTTTTTAGCCAAAAAAATTTTGCACTCTTGATTCGATTTTCTGATTTTTTTATATTGAAGAATCTAGTTGAGAATCTAGGAAAAAAATTCAAGAAGAAATCACCTCATTTTCTCTAATTAAAAATTTGTTTAGTAGAAGTAGGTTCAAGATTGAAGGGAAAACTAAATCGTTAATAGCTCTACGATGGAATTAAGGTAGCAACACCCATAGCCTTGTGTGTACCTGTAACCATCACCTCTAAAATCTTGGAAAATCTTGGAAAGTGAATAGATGTGATTATAAGAATGTACTACATCTGAATATCAACCCCTAGTATGTGTTGGTATTTGGTGCATTTGTAATTGGTTCTTCAAGAATTAACAACTTATTATCAGAGTGTCCAAATAACATATTCAAAAGTGCACAAGAATTATTTTTCTCTTGCTAATAGGGGCCAATAATTTGTTGGATGTATATTAATAGAAATTATGTTCAAAAACCTTAAATCAACAATTATGGATGTTGATATCTTAAAACACAATAATTCCAAAGGTGAGATTGCTCTAGCAAGCAAACTTAACCATATATAACAATCTTTTTTGAAAAATTGAATTAAAAAATGAATTCTGTAAGATATTTTTTTAAAAGATGCTTACATTAGAGGACAATTGAGGGCTTCAAGAGCTAGTTTTAAGGTTGTTCCTTGCATTGTTCCCTGTGCTGCTAGAATTTGGAAACCAACCTATAATGAGCTAAATTTCCAAATTTTTGGAAAGTAAAATAAAAAAAATAATTTCTCCCAATTTTTTAAAAATTAATAAAAAACTTTAAACTGATTTAAATAAATTAAAATTAAAATTAAAAATATTATTTTCTAATGTGGTAGTGACTGTGCCACGTCATATTGTTGATGAGGTGAGTTCACACAGCTTGGGAACTCAAAATAACTCGCAGCCTCTTCATGCTCTCAAATTTCATCTTATGGATTGCCAAAAAATCAATTAAAATTTGAAGAAATTATTTTTTTGTGATTTTTTTTGTTGCCCATTGAGGCTCGAGTTGCTTTTTGAACTTAGGGTGGCATAACTTTTGCACTGGGGCATGATTGAAATAAAAATTATATTCTAAAAAAGCTAATCAGATTTCCTATCTTTAAGAATTTTCAAAAAATCATGTCAAAAATTGAAATATCACACAAGCCTATCCGAAATCCCAAGAGTTCCCTTCAAGGACTTTGGGACTTTAGGAATCAAGAAAGAGTTTTGAATATTGTGCTAGAAACCAAGATCATAAAAACCACCTATTTGAACTTTCATTTGTCCTCATATGGACAATGCGACTCTTGGAATTTAGTGAAATAAATGCATCTAAATAGATTTTATAGGAAATGAAATAGATATTCTAAAAAGTGAATTATTAATTTTCAAATTGTGTAAGTACATTTTGGAATTTATTTTAATAATTGGCAATGGTTTTAAAAATAAGTGCACTCATAGTGTATCAATAGTTCAAGTACTATGGGATAAAATATTCCTCAAATTTATATTAATACCGTATAGAACATTAAAACATAATGTTTGTAGTTGAAGAAATGACATGTCCAAAAAAACTTGAATAAATGAATAAAATAAAAATCTTAAAAAATCACCATAGTTAGAACTTAACAATTTGAATTTAAAGGAAAAGATACTTGTGAAAATTACAAAGTTCAATCTATAATCAATTTTAAAAAGAATTTTCAATTTCAGGTTTCAAATAGTATTTAAAATACTTATTGATGAAACAATTGATTTAACTGTATGAATATAATCTATGATTTACAACTTTTGTTTGAAAGTCATCAATAAGTTATGGCATACTAAGTTAACCTTGAAAGGACTTGCTTATAACTACAAAAATGAGTTGTATAATACTTTAATTTGCATGTTCCTATTTTGTGACTATTTATTCTTGAATTCTCTTAACCCCTAAATACCTAGTTGACCATATATGGTCGATCTGAAATTTCAGGCCTATTTTTGTGGGGGCAGTTAAATTCTTGTAACCAGTTTAAAAAAAATTTCGGGCAGTTTTGATGGTTAACTATGGAAAACTTTCATTTTTCATTGAGAAAAGTACATATTCAATTATTGAGAGGTCTTCAAAGGCATATGTGTACTAAAAGTGTAGTATAAAGCTTGCTAATTTTACTTCATTTCCCGACTTTGTGCAAAGCTTGGCAATTTCATTTGATTTGAAATCTAAGAAATTGTACTTATCCATTTGCTTTGAGAATGGTCCCAATGAAAAGTTTAAAGTCTTTTCATGATTTTTACCATTGAAAATTTCAACATGCAAGTGTTCATTTGAAGCTATTTGCAATTTCTACTTATAAACAAAAATTACATTTCAACAATTGCAAGGTGGATTGTGTAATGAGTTTGATGTCTTTTCATGTGAAATTAAGTTTTTTGGAAGTGCATCTTAGTGTGCTAACACTCTTTGAAGTTGGTCATGTTACCTCCAATCCCCAAAAATATATACATGCAAATTTTTGAAACATTGTGGACAAAGACAATGTACTAAAAATAGAAAATGTATATTTCCCTTTGTATAATCTCACAACTCCTAGGAAATTTTGCACTCAAAATTGGTGTGCATACTAATAAACAAGCTCTATTAACATCTATATGGTTAGATTTCGAAAAAAACACAATTTGCTTCATTGAGGATAACTACAAGCCAATGTTCTTTTTTAAAGTCAAAACACACTTGAAAAGGCTTGGGCATTTAGGGGTTAAAATGACTTTTCAAAATATGAAAATGCATAGTTTTTGTGATTTTGTGAAGAATTTAAATTAATATGAATTTTTTGAGGGTAAGTGAAGAAAAATCATATCACATGCAAAATTTGCTCAAAAAATCTAGAAATTTCCTTGTGGGTGTTATTATGAATATAGAACATGATGAATCAAGAAAATTTACCATGAATTTCTATAATTAGAAAATTAGGGGACCATAGTTATATGTCCAAAGTTCAAATTTCCTAAATTTTTTTATTTTAGGGATTCCAAAAACTCCAAGTTGTATTAAAATCTATTCTTCATTAACTTCATTTCATTACTTAGGCCCAAATACTTGAAAGATCAATTCCTTAAATCAAATTTATATCAAGATCAAAGAGCTTGAAGTTGCCAAAGTAGATTGGTGATTCATGGATTGAGCATTAGAATAGGAATGGGGCCTAAAGAAGGTGACTAGATGTTGACTAACAATGCAAATAAATAAAAAATAAAAAAATTGCACTAATGGTCCACGTCTACAATAATAACCTTCTTGAGGCACCATTCTTTATCTAATGTCATCTTCTTATTTAGAAAATATACCACAATGAGGGAATAGTAGATTCCATTCACTTAAAGTTCTTTCAAGTAACTCCATCAAAAAAATTGGATGAAAAAATGTTATTTCTCATTCTCTATGCTGTCTAAAATCATTCAATGGAATCAAACAAGATTCTCATGCTTTTCAAGATTAACAATGTTGTAACCAATATAGAAGTGGGCAAAGAACAATGAAAATTTTCTTGGCAAATCATCACCAAAATCTTCCCTCATTTTTTATTAGGGATGGGTGATTGCAAGAAACACTTCATGTTTTTTAATCAAAAAAGCAATTTTAGGCCATGGGACTCATAGTACTATGCAAAACTATCAATATTGTATGTCAGTAGCAGGCTCACAAATCTAAAGCAACGATTTAAGGCACTTTTAGATTTGCATTGTCGATTCAATACTATGCAATAATATAGACTATTGTGAGGTACTGCAAAAGCTACTAGGACTAGAAAATAGAAAAATAGAGGCAGGGTTGTCATATCGGACGGGTTAGGGTCACCGGACGGGTGAACTGGACTGGATGGCCGGACGGTCCAGACCGATCGGACAGCTTCAATTTTTCAAAGTTGTGGAATTTTTTTGAATGACACGTCACCTCGGACACCTAGATCCAGGGCTCGGATGTCATGTGAGGGCGCGGACTTCAGCGTCAGCGTCAGGGCGCGGACTCCTTTAGGCAGGGCGCGGACGGGAAATGGTGGATTTTACTTATGTGTTCTC